>JBAGKO010000004.1:1834263-1860601 GCA_037177275.1 Acacia concinna | reverse complement strand
AATTCTCTAAATAAGTCGCCTGGATCTTATAAATAGGAATGGAGAGAGTATAAAACTAAAGTATGCTCATAGATCAAACCCAAACTAAATACTCATGCAATGTTAGAAACAACTTTATACGAGTATGTAATATCAAATACTGGTATTTTTTAAGTTACTAAGTAAATAGATTGCATACATATAAATATGTAAATAGATTTTTATTCAGGTCAAAACAAATAAATTTTTTTTAAAATCACTTTTCATATATCACAAAATTTATGAACTGGTTAGAATAATTCAGACCAAAAAATTATGATATCAAATTTGATAAATTAATTTTAAGTAATAAAATATCTTTTTTTTTCTGGTGTAATAATAAAATTCTATATTGAACATGAAACTGCCATCTCTAACTCCCAAGCGCGTGTCGATGGATAATTTCAGTACATTTTGTCACGGAGATCTCTCGACCGTTCTCTGACAGAGGAAGACAGATAACGTGACAATGGCCGGCGGAGACACCGGCGACGGGGATCGTATGCCGGAACTCCTAGGCCTGGTTCATGAGATCGCTACAATGTACGGCGGGGTAGCTTGTGGTTCTTCCTCCTCCTCCTCCTCCTCCTCTGCCATTGCCGCCGATGTTGTGTTCAAGAAGGACTGCATCGATCTGGTGCGTCGGATCTCACTTCTCTCCCATTTGTTCGAGGAGATAAGGGATTTAAATGCTGTGAATTCTGCTGAGTTGGATGCTTCGACTTCTTCCAATGGCTCTGCCTCTTCCTGGTCCTCTGATCTGATGTTTGCTCTTCAATTTGCTAAGCGCCTTCTATCCGTCGCGAGTAACTTTCATTTCAGTTGCACTTCTGTGAGTTTTATTTTTAACTTTCCATCATACTTTCCTCCCATTTTCGTCCTCTTGCTTAGTTGATATGAATGAATTGAGCTCGGTACCCACGGTTACAAACATAAAAATCATCTAAGCTGACAATGTAGCTTGTGTTTCTTTTGTATTTCAACTTCAACGTGCAAGCAAAACCCCAAATCTTGATGTGATTTTGCTCTGTTTGAATAATTTAGTTCTCAAGTTTAGAGAGTTAAAAATTGCTCGCAACAATCAATTTTTTTTTTCCTACCATAACTTTGCTTGATGTCATTCGTTGCCGGTTTCTTGTGATTAACGAAATTTGTTACATCAAATTATTGACTTCAATTATGGTCACTAAGTTTAGACCAAAAGAAAACAAAGAAATTATTACAAAGTTGATTTGCGCACTGATTAAGCGCCGTTATTGGATTGAATTATTTCTGCTACTACTGAATATTGATGTTGATGGTGCCCATCGTAAATTTGTAATGTTTCCATCCATACGATGCTTAGGTATGTTGTTCTTCCAAAGCGCGTTCCCAAACACACATAAAGGGTCAATGCGTAAAGAAGATATTTAACTGCGAATTATGCATATGGCTAAATGACTATTAGGACAAAACACAAACAATGTTAATTCCATGGAACGAAATCAAAGGATTGCACTTTGTGGCTAAATCAAACCAATTATTTGTCATCTCAACTAAGAAGTCAGCCTGATGGACATTATAAATGCATCTGAGCGATGATTTGTTCTCCTCTTTAGGGAAAGCAAAAAGTGCCATGTTGGTTTAGGGCCAGTAGCTTGTTTGTGTGTTTTGCATTTCATATAAAATTGTATGTGAGTGTCTGCGAAATAGTATTACTCAATGTGAACATGTTCTTATTTAAGAGAATTTTGCCTTTCCAAACTTTTCAAAGGATGTCTGGGTCCACTGCTGAAATTGTTAATATTTTGTTTAAGGATGAAGCAGAAAAGACTATTGTCTTCCAATTTCAGTGTGTGACATGGAAATTGGAGAAACTTTTAAGCAGATTACCGTATGACCATTTGGACATATCAGAGGAAGTTAGAGAACAGGTGGAATTTGAATAACTTCAGTAATTTTACTGTTATTTAAATTTTATCTTGACGGAATTTTATTTCTTTCTAGGTGGAATTGGTGACAACACAATTGAGTCGGGCCACTGAAAGATATGGATTTATGATCTCAAATATGTCATCATGTGACTTATCTCAGCACCTGTCTGAAAACGTTAGTCAGGTTAATGGTAAATCTAGGCATCAGTTGCATAAGCAAAACAGCTGTCCTGAGTATTTACTAAAACTGGACGACATTCCTAAAAGCAATGGAGGGAAAAGATGCAGCACATGTCAGGCAAGTCTTCAATTGGAAAGGACAAGGAGCATCCCTGCCTCTTCGGAGGCTTCCTTTACAAATGCGATTCATCCTGAAAGTCAAGAAACTTCCGAGAGGGGCCTAGGCAGAGTTAAAACGCATCAAACTATTGCAATTCCGGAAGATTTTCTTTGCCCTATATCATTGGAATTAATGAGGGATCCTGTTATTGTGGCCACAGGCCAGGTATGGTTCCTTTTAGATTCTATGTAGAACATAATCCAGTATCACTATTTACACTTTTTTTTGGACTCTTAAGATATTTTATTCTGCAGACATATGAGCGGTCTTACATACAGAGATGGATAGCATGTGGAAATAAAACTTGTCCAAAAACTCGCCAGAAGTTGGAAAATCTGAACCTAACACCAAATTATGTTTTAAGGAGCCTTATCAATCAGTGGTGCATAGATAACAACTTTGAGCATCCAAGAGGACTAACCCATGGCAAGCTAAAACAGAGTGATGGATCATTTAGAGATGTTACGGGTGACATGGCAACCATTGAGGCTCTGGTCTTGAAGCTCTCAAGCCATTCCATTGAGGATATTAGAGCAGCAGTCACTGAAATCCGATCACTTTCAAGACGGAGCACAGACAATAGAATACTAATTGCTGAAGCTGGAGCAATTCCAGTTCTGGTCAACCTGTTAACATCAGAAGATGTACTGACACAAGAGAATGCAGTTACTTCAATTCTCAATCTCTCTATATATGAAAACAACAAGGGACTTGTAATGCTTGCAGGTGCCATCCCATCAATTGTGCAAGTTCTTAGAGTTGGAAGCATGGAAGCAAGAGAAAACGCTGCAGCAACCCTTTTTAGCTTATCATTTCCGGATGAGAACAAAATAATAATTGGTTCATCAGGAGCTTTGCCTCCTTTGATAGAATTGCTCCAAAATGGCAGCCCTAGAGGGAAGAAGGATGCAGCATCAGCATTGTTCTACTTATGCATTAATGAAGGGAACAAGGGCAAGGCCATTAGATCAGGGATCATCCCCGCATTGTTGAAGAAACTTACAGATTCAAGAAAATCAATGGTTGATGAAGCCCTAACAATAATGTCAGTTCTTGTCGGCCACCATGGGGCAAAGGCTGCTATTGTAAACGCTGGTGCTATGCCTGTCTTGATTGATCTTTTGAGTACAGGTCTGCCTCGACAAAAAGAGAATGCAGCCTCCATTTTATTTTCCTTGTGCAAGAGAGATGCTAACAACCTTGCTTGTTTAAGTACTCTTGGTGGTGTCAAGCCATTGACTGAACTTGCTCTCAGTGGCAATGAGAGGGCTAAACGGAAGGCCACTTCATTATTGGAACATATTCGCAAGTCCCAGGAGCTTTGAATGGTCTAGTGTTGTGGTAAGAACTTTCAGTTTCTATTTTTCTGATTATTTGATATAATGCTCAATCTTTCTTGAGTTCCCAAACTGATCATACAGAAGGCTGACATTTAAAAAAAAATTACATCAGCCTCGTTGATTCATTATATTCCTTTCTTGTTTCGTTCCTTATAGCCTGCCCTGTATGTATGGGCGTGTATATAACTTAACTGATGCCTTGTTCTCTCACAAAGTTATAACTGAAATTTCTGTTTCCCTTTTCATTGTTGCGTGGTCTTTGGTTATCGGGTCATTCTATTTTCCTCCTTATTTTAGTAGAGTATACGGAATTAAGGAAAGAGATTGGGGATTGAAAATCACATCTCAAGTAAATTAAACTTTAGTACGAAATCAAAGATAGAGGAGCTCTCTTCTTGTCTCACAGCCACACCGGGCTAGGTTGGACCAAAACAAACCCAGTATGATACGACGCTGGCCCAATGGGTCGTGCTCATTTTGGGGACGTTATTTTCGGGTCAGTACAGTAGCTAGTATGGGAAAAAGAATCACCAACTCTCTCATTTTGGTCTCCGCTGTTTTAGAAGTATTTTGTTTTAGAGCATATTTCTATTGGATTACAAATTCAGCTCTCTTTGACAACTATAGGAAGGAAGATTTAGAAGTATTTTGCGCCAAAAAACAATCCTTACCTCCACAGGCTCAAAGAAGTACTCTATTATCACTTTTTGCCAAGATACTGCCCTTTTGCTCAACTTCTTTACTTTAGGTTCTGTAAAGTTTGCTAGACCTTAGGACCTCTCGTTCCCTACATTCTTCTCCTTTTAGTGTTTGAATATTTATAACTAATGTATTTTGACTTATATATATGTATATATAACAAGTGATAGTAGGAACCCATAAGCATTGGTCCTAGTGTAAAGAGTTTTGACTGCTTGAGTATAGAGTTTTGAATTTGAGTCCGTGTGAATGTAAAACGACCCTTGGAAAGGTGTTCCAGTTATACTTGACAATATTTAAGTGTCTATTTAGACTAACTTTTAAGAATAGCTTTTATACTTTACGAAGTAAGTATGTAAGAGAAGTTTTATCCCAGCATGTGAAAATAGCTTAAAAAATGGGCTTTTTTTGACTAAACAAAGCCCCCAAATCTAATACAGAGTCATATAAGGGGAAAAAAAAGAAGTAAAGGTAGGAAATTACAGTAAATATGTGAAGGGAAGGGATTAGGAATGGTTGAAGGGGATCCTCATTTCTCAAGCACACCAAAGTCACTCCCATCTTAATTAATGGCACTAATCAAGCAGCATGTGCATAGACCATATTGTAATTTCTTCATAATTATTGGTTCTTAATACAAAAGATTTTGACTCGTCGGAAACTTTAAAAAGCACAAAAGAAAGAAATAATTTACATTTCCTATAGATAAATTACAATGAAATGATTATAGTAATACTCGTATTTAAAATGAAGTGCATCCATCTTTCATAAAAACAACAACGGACAAAATTTAAGTTTAATCTTTTTTTTTTAAAAAGTTCGTGTCAATAATTTAGTTTAAAGTATGTTAACCAACATTATGTCAGCGTAATTTAAGTTAAATTCATGATATTTAATACATAAATAAGTTTTATCTTTTCTGGTTCTAATGTCTTCATTTTTGAAAGGATATGGCTTCCAAATTGATGAGCCGACAAAATTTTGGAGTTCGACTAGTTTGAAACCAAATCCCAAATCATTGCTTTATTATTTCTCTTTTCACTTTACTTTCTTACATATCCACTCACTTTGACAAATTAGACATTATATGACCCCAGAAATTCCACGTTACCTTGTAGTTTAATATTATATTATGGGTTTTAAGATAAGAATTTCCGGACTTCGAAATCGTTTGCTTTGACAAAGCTCAGCTTTCAAATCGCTCCAAACATGAACAAAGAAAAAAGTCATGAAACCTACTCCTTGATTTCACATTTAAAAGCGAGGGCAATCAAATTAACAATGATTTTTTTGGCAGTATAACTTATTGAATAAAAAATTAATGCATAATGGAATAGCAACAATAATGAATATGTTCAAAACAAAATAATGATTTGTGCTTGAGCATTTTTTATTGCCATTTAATTTAAGGGATTTTTAAACATTAATGGACTTACAAGTTTGTAGTGCATCACAAGAATCAAAATTTTATCTTTTTAGATAAGAATTTCATATTTCAATATTCCTGCGTTACAATGTCATGCCCTTTGCACATTAAAAACAAAATGAAGAAATATTATATTACGCAAAATAAAGTAAATAAAAAATGGTATGAAGTAAAAATAATAATTTTCTAGATATAAGATATTTCTGTATATGGCACATACTTTTGGATACACACATAATTAAGAAAAATAGCATAGATTAGATCTAATAAAGATCATATATCTCTCAATTTTACTATAAAATGATGATCATATCTTTTTCACGTTAAATACTAAACAAGTTTTACGTGAATGGGTTACTGGCAATTATTTTTAATTTCATCTCTGTTTTGTTCAAATAATATTGACTACTTACTTTGTTTAACTATAACCACAATATTACATCTTTATCATCACAAAATCTACTTTTTTTTTCCTATTATTATCCCCCATCTTCTAACATGAAAGTGCAAGTTGATCAAAAGCACAAAATTCACTCAGAAAATTATGATTTCATACAACTAACTATATGCATGAATGCTAGTAATGGATTCATGAGGATTTTTATTAATTTTTTTTTCAGATGCCAGAAAATGTCACCTTTGTTGATAGTTTGTTAGAGTTAATATAATTTTTGGACTCTCAAATTTCACTTTGTTTAAAAAATTAGTCCCTATAGGGACTAAAGCAAATGGCTTGAGGAATCAAAATGTGAGAACATTTGATGGATCAAAGAAAGTATTAGTTTTTGTGTGTGTGTATATAAAGTTGAAGGCTTTGTCGGTAGATCATTTTGAAGAGCCCAACAAGCTCTTTCCTGCACACATTCATTAATTTTTTGGATGGAGACATGTTGGGAGGATAGAAAATAGGGAGAATTACAGTTGAGGATTTATGAAGAAAATTAATTTCAGTCAAAACTCAAAACATTCTTTAATTTTAATCAAAGTCTAAGACATCAAAATGAAAATAAGTTTTTTAAGTGAAAAGACAATAATGTCCCTTATCTCATGAACAAGTGAAATCTTCATATGAACAAGTGTGCGACTCTTCATAAAAGTGAAATCTTTCTATGAACAAGTGTGTAATTTTAACAATTAAAAATAAATTAATGTGTTATTCATAAGAGGAGAAAAACTTATTTTCACTCTGGTCCTTGGGCTTTGATTGAAATTTCAATTTTTTTTAGGTTTTAACTAAAATTAATTTATTTTCTTGGTTCTCAATTGAAATTCTTCTAAAAAACTAAATAGAGAATATTAGAAAGAAAATGAGGGAATTTTTTTTTGAACGACATACACTACCTTTACACCTATATCAAAATATATAATGCTTACAATCAAATTAGATATCACGAAAAAAAAAAAGTAAAGGTGCAAAAATATCCTTTTACATATCCTAAAAATACATCTGACACCATTTATATTTATTGGGTGCAAAAATACCCATGAATATTCAAAAATGCCCATGGCTATTAATTAAAGGTAACGGACATTTTGTGGGCCCCCCTTAATAATTTTTTAATAAGATTTTGAGGGCACAGGTGCAAAAATACCCATATCTATATATGAGTGTTCAAAAAATCTTGGCCCCGGTATTCCCAGCCTGATATAGGGATTTTAATCCTGGAAATTTTTCAGTCTCGGCCAAGACTGGGATCACTTTTCTTGATCTTGAGCTGTATATATTGTGATATTAAGCTTAATTATATGTTGTATAAAGATAATAATGAAAATGAAAATAATAACAATAAACATAATTTATAAACACTAGATCAATTTATATAATTATTATGGTCTTATCAGTTCTTAAATGATTACTTTTAATAAAAAATATGAAGAATTTATTTAATATAATTAAAAAAAAGAAAAAAAAAACGATATTAGGATTTCCCAGTCCCAAGGTATCAGGATTTTCCTGACACGGGAATTGGAATTAATTTCCTGATCCTAGTCTCTACCAGGACGTGGACCGGGAGTAGCAAATCCCACTCCTGGTCCCTGATTTGAACACTCCTATGTAGAGATGAGTATTTTACATTTATGGGATTTATAGATGGGTATTTTTGCACCCTGCCCTTAAAATGTTATTAAAAAATTATTAAAATGGGTTCCACAAAACATCCGTTACCATTAATTAACAACCATGATATTTTTGCCCCATTTTTTAATATTCATAGGTATTTTTACACCTAAGAAATATAAATAGTGCTAGATGCACTTTTAGAATATGTAGAGGGGTATTTTTGCATTTTTATAAAAAAAAATCATATCAATATTAACGTCATCTGTCGTCATCGTCAAATGAAGCCAAAATTTCCCAAAAGTTTCTCAAGTTCAACATATTCTTGGCCCCTAACATTTTCGCTCTCCTCACCAACCCCTCCAATCAAATCTCTTTGACTTTTCCAATGCTCATACTAGCTTGAATAAGATTAATAGTGTTAATATAAGATACTAAAAATACACTTTAAAAACTTTAAGGGACTCAGCCGAAACTTGAAGGACAAAACATTATATTTTAGCTTTGGTAATAAAATTAAAACCCGCACTTTTTTGAGCGTGTAATTAGCTGGGTATTTAACAATGAAATGAATCTTGATTTGTTTAAATTAAAATGGTGAATTATAGTAGCATGTGTGTGTGTAATGTACACCAAAATCCAAATGCTAATAATAAATACACGAATTTAATTAAAAGAGAAATTACATTAATGACATGCAACAAACAAAAGGAATGAATTAAAAATATGGTTGAATAAATTAAATTCAATTAAATTGTGCGCCGCGATTACCGTTAAGAGAGTGACTTGCATGGTTGGATGCTTCTGAAAAACTGAATTGCAATTGGGTCCTATTGTTCAGCTTTTTAAACTCCTCCCACCAAATGTCTAATTTTTATATCTGCTTCTGTTTTTTTGTTATGTTTTTCTTGTGCTTTTTCCAATTGTTGACTCTGCATCACAAAACACACACGCACACCACAAACACACTACATTCTTATCCTAAGAACTAATTGATTTTTTTTAAAAAAAATTAAAAAAATAATTAAATTACTTTAAAATATTTAAATATATTATTTTTTAAAAAATTATTTTGTCTAATTTATAAACTGATATATAATATAATGATATATTACATGTGATATAATTAAGTAAATTATTTATCTTTCTTAATCTCTTTATAAAAAAACCAATTGAGCTTTATATTTTAGACCATATGAAGTATATATTGAATAAGCATTAAAAACAAAAAGATTTCATTATAACTTTATATGATGTGTTATTGTAAAGAGGGATAGAGATAAACAAGATTACAAGTGTAATGAGTACATGCGAGTCCCATAAACAACTATATATGTCATTATGTATAGTGACTAATTCATTGGGACTTGAGGTACCTATGATTTGTTTTCCCACTTTTTAATGTAGTATACTCATGTGTTTTTCTTATTAAATATTTTCATTTTATTATTTTTAATTAGAACTCCTGTGCAAAAACTAATTAAGAATTGAAGGAAACTGTGTGTACTTAGGAATGGTTTTCCCTACATTTAATGTATAAATATAAAGGAGTAAGGTGCATGTAGCACTCTTAAAAAAAAATTGTCAAAATAAAAAAAAGGTGAATTGGCATGATGAGTTAGTGACATTTTTCTGAATCAAATATTCAAATTAGTCCCTCGTTTATATAAAACAGAGAGATTCTAGATTTTTACCTAAAGCTTGATCATCGCTCCATCAAGGAGCCAAAAAAAGCTTTTAATTGGGGGAAAAAAACAAATAAACTTCATCATTAACTGAGACCAAATCAAAACATAACTACTCCATGTTAACGTTAAGTGTAGATCATTAATTAATAATTCACAGTCTCTTTTTTTAATTAAAAAAACATCATGATGACAAGCACTTACTAATTCATTCTTTGTCAACCACATGCCTAGTTTTCAAACTTTGCCTTCTTTCTTGACCAAGTTCACACCCTACCCTCTCAATAATCCTATAAAACATTGTCTTCTCTCACACCCACCCTCCCTACTTGATCCAACTTGGTTTTCTTCAACCTCCTTCAAACTCTAACTATGGGAAATGCCTTATTGGGAGCCAAAAAAACCACTAAGGTAATGAAAATCAATGGAGAAACCTTCAAGTTCAAGACTCCACTGAAGGCCGGTGATGTCCTCAAGGACCATCCTGGTCTGGTTCTGCTGGACTCCGAAGCCGTTAAACATTATGGTGTCCGAGCTAAGCCAATAGGGCCTTACAAAGATTTGTTGCCCAAGAGGCTGTATTTTCTGGTGGAGCTTCCCAAAGACTCGGTGACGGTTCCGAGAAGGGTTCGTTCTGAGATCAACATGAGCGCCAAGGATCGGCTCGAGAGCCTCATGCTGGCTAGGAGGTCCGCGTCTGATCTGTCCATTATAAAACAAAGTAGCAATATGAATGTGATTGATGTTGCAGAAGGAGAGAAGGACGCTAATGGCGGTGGCGGCCTGAGGTTGAAGATGAAGCTTCCAAAGTCTGAGGTTGAGAAGCTTGTGCGTGAAGCCAAAGATGAAGCTGAAGCTGCACAAAAGATTATGAGCCTTTGCATGGAGAAAACTGGAAATAGTACAAAGACACGTGAGGTATATATATATATATACACATGTTTCTTGAACGAAACACACATACAACGTTTCTGATATTGTTTTCATTTTCTGTTTCTGTCCTGTCTTCTTCTTTTAATGCATGCTTAGGTGGAGCATATATTTGTGTTTGTGTTGACTCATTAGAACTTTTGCAAGTACAGTAAAAGGAAAGAAGTTAATGATGAATGTGAAGCTAAAAAGTGGTGACAAATTTGAAGGATCTGAAATTTAGTGTCTCCTAAAAGTTTACATAAATAAACTTTAATCTTTTGCGCCTCTTTCATTGATCTAAACAGTAATACTCCATTATTTCGGCTAACTGCAGATTTTGAGTTTTTCTAAATTTATTAAAATTAAAGATTGTCCTTTGCTATTGTAGCTTACTGTTTGGGGTTTGATCGACCAAATGGCTCTATATATGTGCCAGTTGATTTAGGATACATTTCTTATTAAATCTCTTGAAACATTAATAATTTATTATTATTCTTTTTTTCCTAATCAATTAATACTCAATAGTATTCACTCGTGAACTGAGAAGCATATACGAGTAGTTTTTTTGGCACATCTCTTTCATAACAACCTAGAATCAGGTGGTAAGGCAAATCCGTGAGTGAATGATAATGATCCATCAATATATATATATATATATATATATATATATAAAGGGACAAAGCTGACCTCTAAATCAAAGATAAATTATTTAAATTTAAGAGAGAAGCCTCTGGACTAAACAGAGTAATTAAGATCCTACTTCATAAGGAAGGCCATCCATTACGTTCAAAAACAGAGTAACAAGATGGACCCACAAGGAGGAATAAAATACTAAACTTAGAATATTTAATTCCGATATTAATTCAAAATATGTGGGGCAGTTAAGAGTTTGTTTTTTTTCTTTTATTTTAAATGTAAGATTTCAGTCTGCTTTATCTTTTAAATTAATAATTATGTTATCAAACTGTCTCTAAAGATTATACTTTTTGTTTTTGCCAAGTCTGTAAATATTATACATCGTAAGAGGATTTTATTAAAGAATAGTTTTTCTTACCAATAATTAAAAGAGAAATTTTAGGGAAGTCAATACACTTTTGCTACAATAACTAAATTACCTAATATTCTTAATATTTATACATTAGTTATCGATTGATTGATTTATTTATTTTGGCAGAGGAAGGTGAGTTTCAGGCCTATCAGCAAAGGAAGCAGTGAAATAACTGTGGCTTCTTGATCAAATTTTCTCCA
Organism: Acacia concinna; assembly: GCA_037177275.1. Taxonomy (NCBI): domain Eukaryota; kingdom Viridiplantae; phylum Streptophyta; class Magnoliopsida; order Fabales; family Fabaceae; genus Acacia; species Acacia concinna. The sequence continues at coordinate 1,848,961 of JBAGKO010000004.1, read as the reverse complement.
AATAGGACAAGGAATTAATGTTAGTCAAGGAGGGTCGTCACAAAAATCATATTTTAGTCTCTGATATATAGCTAAATTTTTAAATTTGGTCTTCCATAACTAATTTCTTACAATCTAATCCTTCAATCATTGATTAAGTCAACCAAGTGTTTGGTACTGTGTTGAACTTTGGATGACAATGAGGCAAAAGGTCAAAAACATTTCAATGACCGAGGGATTAAATTGAAGGAAATATTACACGCGGAGAGCCAAAGTTAAAATATAACTATTTATTGGGGTCTGAATCTAAGAGTTTTGTCTTGAATAAGGGTGATGCTACAATATAGTTGGTTTGTAAGTGGCTATAATTTTATAGCTATTTGGAAAAGTTGAGGACTAATCTAATAATAGTTACTTGTTAAGGTATTTGTAAAGAACAAATATGTTTAGGAATGAATAGATTTAGTATGAATTAAGTCTCTCTCTCTCTCATGATGAATTAACCTTCTCATTATGCTCTATGTTCCTTCTCTACTTATCTCTCTCTCTCTCTCTCTCTCTCATGATGAATTAACCTTCTCATTATGCTCTATGTTCCTTCTCTACTTATCTCACAAGTGTAGTAAATTTTTAAAAAGGAAAAATTTCAAGTCAAGTTTTTTTTTTTTTTCGATAAGTCAAGTCAAGTTTTTTATATTTATTTTGTCTAGTCTTTTATCATATACTATGTATCCTAGTTTTTTAATTATTATTATTTAACTATAATCACATGTAAAAATTAAAAAGCACACATGGTGATACATATATACATGGCCAAAGAACTTGATATAAAAATGAATATAAAAAATTTAATATAAGTATGGTTATTTTCAAAAGGTCTATTTCATCCCTTAGAATTTGATACTCCATGTATTTGAATTTTAACCACTCTATTTAGAAGAATCTAATATATCATTTTGATTTATTAATATTGTTATCGTTATCAATATCTATTTGTTTAATAAATCTATAGTAAGCTATTTACATGTCGCATGCTATATGTGGTTTTGTGTATTGAACAAGTTACACATAAACCTTTTTTTAAAAATTATTTTGGTAAGGTCCTATATAACTACTTTTATAAGAAATCATTTATAATGAATTACGTGTAAGAAATTTTTGAATCTTTGAAAAAAAAAATTACCCTTTGGTATGTTTTATTGGTGAAGGAGAGAATGGAAAAATATTTAAGCTAGAAACTAAAGAGTCACAGGCCTTTCCTAAAATAAATCATAAACATTTTATTAAGTATAAATGGGTAAATTCTTATAAATAAGATTGGAGAGAATAATTATTACTCCCTCTGTCTCAAAATATAAGAGATAACCGCTACTCCTTTTCTGTCCCAAAATATAAGAAACATTTGAAGAATGTCTTGTACGTATTTTGATTATTTTTTTTAGTTTTGCCTTTATTTAATACCAATGTATTAATGCTTATATTGACTATAAAAATTATCATTCCCTAAAAAAAGGAGAGAGAGAGTGGTGGACTTTAATAAGAGTATTCTCTTTCTTATTCCATATCTCTTCATTAATAATGGTATTTTAGTAAAAATGAATAAAATTTCTAATATACTTATTGTTCTTCATCACTCCTCCGAACCAAGAGATTGGATTAAACATTTTTTATATTTTGGGACCGGGAGTATTATTTATTTTGAGTTGGTATTCATCACTGTCGGTTAAAAGAGAAATCAAAATCGTTTTGGATTCTAATTAGCGGTAGTTTAAGAGATATGGCTCAAGTGGAGTTGAAATTAGAGGCAAGCCTTGAATAAATCAGCACATGTTTGTAAAAAAGCAGAAGACCTGTTTGAAAAACCAAAACTACCCTCACTTGCTTAATGTGTGCCAATCCAAAAAGCATGTGCAAAAGTGTATAAATGTGATATTTTCCTTATTGGAGGCTAAAATGAAATGTCAAAACAGTCCAACAATAGCATCTTAAATTAAGCGCCGTCAGAGTCTATGCAATCAAGAGAACTACGAGTTGAAATAATGAGTGATAATTTCGAATTAATGTTATTTAATGTTTTCTTTCAAGTTGGATTCCATGGATTGTGATAATTTGAGCTTTGAAAGTTACTTCTCAAAAGGGTTTTCCCCTTTTTTTCCAATTTTTTTTGTGAAATTTGTTTTGATATTTTTTATAAGGCACCTTCTAAATTATCTGCTGCATCAAATGTTGTTTTTCCCAAAAAAAAAATCCATTTCATATTTTGGTAATTAGGTGGAAAGACATCAAGGAAGTAGGGTTCCAATAGCTTTAAAGATAAATTTGAGAACAATTATACAAACGTTTTAATAAATGTAATGCTATTAACTATATTCTTTGATTAGATCCACATATATATAGCTAGGGGGTGTTTTCATTTCTTAGCCTATTTCAAACAAGGTATTAACATTTTTCTTTAGATTCAAAATTTAGGGAATCAATCGTTTTTCTTTCTTTTGTTTTATACATAAATTTTTGGAAGGGGATCAGGCTCACCTATGATTCAAAGGCAGGGCGAAATCTCTATTTCTCCTAGGTGATGCCAATGTTAAGCAGGGCGAGTCGTCAATTACCCTCAGACGTTAACCTATGCACCCTGAAACTAGGATGCCTCCCCAAGCGTCGCGACTGGAACCACAACTAAGTGGTCTTCTCAAAGATCGAACACCACTCCATTTATGAGCGTGTCCAACCCCCTCGCCAGTTAAACCCAGGTTCCAATCATTTTTTTCTTTAAAACTTATAAGACAAAATTTCCATTTAACAATCAAAAGTATTCAACTACCCATCAACATTAGTCAAACATTGTTATAGAGCAACATCATACTACATTCGGTAAACGTAGGACCAGAGAAGTACCATTTTCAACACTTTAGGAGAACAATTCAGCAATTGAAAATTGAAGAAATCAACGGCACTTGACAAAAAGCTTTTTGAGAAAACTTGTCATTTAACCCTGAGATAATTATTTTTCCCATTATACACAAATATGAAAGGTCTGAATTTATGAAGCCTCCCCATGAATGTATATGTACAATTATATCCCCACCAACACCGAGATTCTTTATTGAAGAATCAATACAAAAACTGAGAAAAAGAATCATGATGCTGATGAATTACCCTGAGGAAGACCAGTGATCAGGGAGGGTGAGAAAGTAGGTAGTCATGGCCGTGCGGAATCTCTTCTTGTAGAGTTTAGGAGGAACAACAGTTGGAGAAGCATCCTTAGGGCCACCAAGTATCCCAGAGGCCTTAACCAATGTCTCCAAATGCTTGTCCCATGTGTACTGCCTCATGAAATCTATTATCCCCAACACCAGCTCCTTCCTTTCATCATCCACCCCCACCAGCAACGAGTAATCCATTACGTCCACCAACTGCTCAATCACACGACACAGTAACGACCTCAGCTAAGAATCCGAAAAGATAAGAAGAACCAAAAAAATTAAAAAAAAACATTGTTACAACAATTGGCCTTATCTCATTAGGTGAGAACCACTAAATGGATTGCATGGCGCAGTTGTGCTCTACCGCTCGTTACATGCACACAATTTGCAAGCCAAGCATATTTTTTGGTGTTACCGACATATTGAATTGCTTAGTATGTCTCCATACTTGGCTTGGCCTTGTTTAAGAACCTATTATCAAGTGGCTTGGCAGCAAAATTGCCAAGATTAAGTGGATTATAAGAACCATTTAGGGATGATATCTCTAACTAGTAATGTTAGGCTTAATATGAATCAAGAGGATCGGCACAAAATAAGAAGTAATAAACTTCCAAAAACCAGATACAGTGAGAAACCATTTTATGCTAATGCAGCCCCCTATGCCTTTGTCTACTGCATAAGAACCTTCAAATCCTAAATAATTTCAGGTATATACACTAAAATTAAGCAAAAACCTTGAAAAAATTTAAAGCTGATTTGGGAACCAATTTTAAATGAAGCTTACCGCCAAAAAGGCTGTGTCATTCCATACAGCCCTTTCAAGACATCTCTTCGCCCTGCTCCCAAGAAATATGGGTTTCGTTCTCAATGCTTCCAACAAGTTCATGTCTAACATCGTCCCAGTTGTTTCTGGATTGTACCTAGATCTTCTTGAGCCCTTAAGATCATATACTCTAGATATATTTCTCTTATAGAAGACATTCTCCATTACCATTAGATCTATCTTTGTTTCCTGCCCACCTTTTGGGTATTTCACAATAACCTGCCACCGCCACCACCAAAAAATTTTGGAGATTATACATATAAAAGTTACATCAACATCACAATGTTGAGCTGTTAGAATTTAAGAAAAAACAATATAGAGCTTCATGGTGCATGCATGCACAGACCTAGAATGAAAACTGACCTGATAAATACCAAGAATTTTGGCGAGGCATGTTGGGCTTCCTGAATTAAGGGAATCCATCAGGTATGTGAAGTACTGAGGAGCAAATTCTTCAAGGGAATCCATTTCTGTCTTTATAACTTGCTTAATGATAAACCTATCATCTAAAGACTTGAAAAAATATACATTGCTTTTGCCTCCTTGTGCGCTCCATCTACGGCAGCGACTCAAGGATCGTATAAAATCAACTTCATTAGGGAAGCACAATTTTCTAAGTAAATCAAACTGCTTTGCATAATAACAAGTAACAGAAAAATTCACTTTTCCTCCGGCAGCCATGGAATCATCACCAAAAGAAATTCGCAAGTGTAAAGATTTCTTGGGGTCCTTTAGAACAGAAGCAGTAGATGATGAAGCATCTTCTGACCCATTTCCGCCATAATGAATGTACTCCGAGCCTGAAAGACCAACAGACTGCTGGGATGAAGAAAAGGAAGAAGCAGCTGAATATTGTTTGTTTCTTTCATGCACAATCAAGCTTCCACCATGGGGATCAACCCCATCTTCGTATTCCCTGGAACTAAGGGCATAGGATATTATGCTACAGTAATCATCATCATACACAGCGATAACTCTATGGCCCTGACGTGTTTGGGGAAGCAGCAAACGAACACCTTCAGCCACACGAGAGGATGCAGAGGATATGAATAGTGGTGTGGCGCTCAGCTTCAGATTAAGCTTCTGCACCTCCCATGGTGACCAATGAAAGTGAGTCTGCAATGGATTAGATACAGGATCTCTAACCATATTCATGTAGTCACCAGAAGCATGAAAAGATCTAACCGTTGACAGTGAGGGAGGCAAGACTTGCCTGCTTATTTCTCGAGCTCTTAATGTTGAATTAAAAGAATGAACTCTCCCTTGTAGGGTCAACCTTCTATAAGGGGGAGTATCATTTAAACTGGAATGAATGGTACTACCAGCTTGGAGATCATCTGCTTGAAACGCATGAGGAGGTTCAACTTTTGGAGACTGATTATTTCCAGTCCAGGCAGAATCTATCATCTCAGAAAGATTAGATTCCTGAGAGGGGAAACAGTCGGAATGAATTTTATTGACAACAAATTCAATATCTGAGAGTTTATTTTCTCCATCATTATGGGATGTACAACTTTCAAGACGCTCATCCTTCTGTCCAAGAATACAACTTTCTGGATATTCCTGTAAGGTGGATGGCTGAAGGCTACTTTGCTCAGGCCGATGGTCAAAACGGCGATCTGTATCACAAAAGTCAACTCTAAGATCTTTAATGTCTGATTCATTTCCTTGTTTGAACTTGGAACTGGTAATTTTTTTAATTGAGGAGTTCAAATAATAAAGCCGGCGATCCCAAACATGCAAACAAATCAGAAGGGAACGTCTTAAGCAATTTAATTCCAGAATATCTACAGCCATCTTCCTTGGTTGTGAGGTTTCTGTAGTTTCTGATACTAGCAGACTCTGTACACACAAATCAGCACATCCAAAGAAATGAAAAGGAGGAAGCAAAAACGTTAGGAATGAATACATTAATCGTTCAATATAAGGGTAGGCACTTATACCACTTGCACTTGCACCAATAGGCCATGCATGCTAATAAAACAAATATACATGGAAACTGGATGTACATTTTAGGTTTTTCCATTTTTTGTTTAAACTCTTGGCCAAAGGATATAGTATTTTGTTTGCTTACAAGATATTCACTTCTTTCCTTCTTAATCATATCTTTGAGCGCCAACATGTGGTTATGAATGTCAAAGGTATCAGACAGCTCATGTCCAACACCAGGAGATACACTCTTCTCCATGCATTCAAGCGAATGTGATATTTCCCCGTACAATGTTTCCATTTTACCCAAAACCTGTGAAAGGAAGGAGTAATTTAAAATTTCAATGTCAACAAGTGTTTAATAAATTCATAAATAATAAAACCTTCTACACAATATATAATCAATGTCACTTTAAATATAGAACAGAAAATATGAGCAATAGTCTCTTAAGAGCACCTCTCTTGCCTCCTTTCTTATCCACTCCTCCTGAATATGGCCAAATTCCAACACGGAAGGGGGCAAATGTACTGAGAATATATAAATAGGGGAATACTGGAATAAAGCAACCATGCTTCCAAAACTGTTATCAATCAAGACGCTTATCAAATTTCAGTGTCATCTATGAACAAAATTCTCAACCAAAAACATAATTAATCATGGATTCCCTGTCTGAAAGCCATACCCATAAAAACGAAGGCAATGCCTCTGCAAAGAATGACCGCAGGTTGCAACTCTATTTGCTGTTGCATGGTCTGAGAAGCTAAGTTCCAAAAACTTTCCAAAAGACAAGCCCCAGGCAGTATCTGACATAACCACTCTTGGAGTTGCTGGTGGAACTCCTTTTTGATGAGGACACCTAAGGCATCTATGCCACATCCAAATCTTGCCATCTCTTTCCCTTGGTAATTTTGCCGATGGAAGGTGCTTAACCTTGATTGTAAGATTTCCTTGCTGGTGCATAAAACACAGAACATGGGCCTTCATAGGCTCTTTACAAGATTTACAGTGAGATGTCTGAGGAAAATAGAAAAGTCATTTCACCTCATATTAAGAGCTGGTACCAAACACAGAAAGAAACTAACCCAAATACCAAGCAAAACAATACGTAGCCAGATAAATATAGATCAAACAAGCTATATGAGTCACCTGATCAAAAAGATTATCTCGAAGATATCTTCCAAGAGGCTTGTCATCAGAGCCATAAAACTTAATGCGAAGCAGTTTAGCGTGCTCACACACCATTCCCTTTGACACGCAATGGCTAGAAAAGTACACTAATATGCTCTGATTACCATCAGCAGCAGAAAAGTATTTACCCGAGAGTTCATTTTCATCATTTCCATATTTCTCACCATTTTCGTCTTTAGTCAACTGAGTAATTTCCCCTTGCTGCCTCACCTCTTGAACCATGCTTTTCTGCATATCTGATTGCAAACAGTCTTTCCTACAAGAACAAAGTATAGGACCCCCCTTTGATTCATTGGACTGATTCAGATAACCTGATTCTATTGCCAAATTACCTATCAAGTCATCATGACTAGCATTAGATAGTACCTTCCCAGCACTATAGCCCAACGTGCTTGCATGAGAAGGAGAACTAAGGCCATCAAGATGCTCGAATTCTCCCAATCCTTCAAACTTTGATTCGAGAACCATTAATTCTTTCAGCCTATCCATGTCATCAGCCTCTGACTGACACGTGGTGGCACTATCAGTGTTAGACAATATAGATTTGACATTGTCAGCAGAAACCCTCTCTATCAAGGCTATGGAGTGTTTTGATCTCATTGTAGGCAGAGAGGCACCCTCATCAGCAAGGAATGATGTCTCATGCGATAAATGGTAAGCTGCAAAAACTGCATATTGAACCACATGCTTAATTTTCTTTAGTTCTTCACGGCATGCACCCTTCAGTAGGACCTACAATAAGAGCCAGAATCAGAGACATGAACCATTGCACAAGCCAATCATCTGTCATTCCATCATACCTAACTGTAGCTTACTGGAATGGAGAACGAGATGCATGTAAGAGAAAGTTTGCTCTTCGTTCAAAAACAAAAGGGAGAATGTACTGCCTTTGGTCCTTGATAGTGAATCAATGATTTCAGAAACTAATAATACAAAGAACAGTGAAGTTACCGTACAGCCCAAACGCCTTGGACAACCTTCAAAAAACATTAAGGTTTTGGATGGCTTTTTGTTGAACTGATTGGCAGTCTCATGATCTTCTACCATTCTGTTCAATCTGAATAGTTCACAGTGCCCCAACCGTGCTGATGATAAATAATCTATTGATGGAGTGATAAGCGCACCAGTGCAGCGGGCTATACGCTCTAGCAATGACCTTTTAACATTCAACACCAGCGAAATTTCTTTTGCCAGTAGGTATTCCTGGGCACATGAAGCTACAGTTTTTTCCACCAGCAAAACATTTGGTCGAAGAGCCTCAATTTTCGAAATAATCATCTTCATATGACCATTTTCCTGACACAATTTAAAAATTAAAGTTATATTTCTACAAGAATTTCAACTTTACTAGAGGGCACAAAAGGGTCACCTGCTGCAACAATGTATTAAAAGAAGCCAACTGATCTGGAGCCTTCTGATATTCAAGTGATCCTGCTAAAAGAAGTATTCCAGGCTTTTTATATTGTGAAGTCATGCGCTTATGCTTTATACTTTTGGTACAAACTACTCCTTTAATAAAGGTACTGCAAAGCAAAATCAGACAAGACTTAATGGTTGATTGCAGAAAACTTCAAGGAAAATAGCATAAATCAAAACAAAATACAGGTAGAAATTACAGAATACCTCTCACTTGGACATCCAGACGCTATACATTTAACCTTTACATAATCACCAGGATCCATACTGCCTCCTTTGCTGGTATCTGGCCTCACAAAGTTGGCAGCTTGCCATGCTATTGTTGCAACAATGTCAAGCCACTCATTGCAACTACTCTCCTTACTGATTTTAATACCCTCTCCTTGTAAAAGCTGCAAAACAAGAGCTCTAAAATGTCCATGTATAACAGCTTTTAAAGGTTCTTTATTTTCTAGATCATGTTTCTCCTTTGCTGGAAACACGGTAGACAGGCTGCAACTGGATGAGAACAAGGCACCTGAGTCACCAATATCATCATCTTCATCATCAAATACAAAAATATCTCCTTCTGTGTCATCCATCATATTATTATCAGGTGAAGGGGGAAACCAGATAAGGTCATTGTTTTGAAAATCCAACGGCCTCTGAGAATTCTCATTCTGGCTCCAGAAAATTGACAAGTCATCAGAAAAATAATCCATATTACATGCATCCTCAGTCCCTTGTTCAGGCTTACTTAAAACAGCCACAGTTTGTTGACCAAAGGGACCCTTGTACTGAGAAATGGGACTTCTTCCTTGCCCCCACTGTACAGGAAGCTCAACCCTACTGTAAGCAAAATCAATCCCAGAGGGGCTCTCAACAGAATTTGACCCCATAGACTCAAAGTTGCAAGTCTCATGGCTAGCACTAACACTACTTGAACATGTATCAGAACCAATATGACAATATGTACTTGGAGGGCTATAAAGATTCTTCACAGAATAAGCAATCCCATTTTCATCATTCCTACATTTAAAACACAAGGCTTCAATAAAAAAATTTGCAAAGTAAAGGATGAAACCAGAATAATCAAATTATGAAATTATCCCCTCAGAAATTGATTAGCTGACAAACAACTAAATAAATTCTTTATTAGTCCACATATGGGTGAGAAATCATAAACAAGGCAGTTGACAATGCCAATTACAATTTAGTGGTTTACACCTATTGAAGTATCACATAACAGAAAACAAGATACTAGATTTTATGAAGGATATAACATTATATGCAACTGTCACTTTCTCTGATAAAAATCAGAATATAATACCTCCTTGGAGATGGATGAGCTGTCACTTGAGGAGGTGGAGAACCAGACAAGGCCATACTCCCCATGACTTGGGGAGCATATGCATGATCTTGGGTTTGAAGACAGCTCTTACTTGATTCACTATACAGTGAAGAACATGTTCTTTCACTTTCAAAACTGAAACAAGGTGATGGGGGCTCAGGACTTTGTCTTGGACTTTCTTGGGTATCACTATACTTCTCATCAACATCTGAACAGAATTTGCAAGAATTGATTGTTTTTTCCAATACAGTGCCCTCAGATTCAAGATTGTCAACATCACAACCTCTGATACATTTCCCACAGAACCAACGCCCACGGCTTTTGCTATTGTATTTGAGGAACATTTCATTTACGTTTCTATGACAATTGCAACACATTTGATAGCTACTTTAAGCATATCGAATTGGTCAGGTAAACACTGCAAATCACTTCCGGGCCAAGAAACCCAATAACTAACCTTTTCTGCAAGATCCAGTAATGAACTATCAGGTATTCCCATAAGATATAATGGCCCCAGCAAAGAATTTAGCCAGCACCTCAACAGATATAGCCAAAACCTCCTCCTACTGCTCCAACTAACTTCAGTGTACAACTTCACTTTCAGAAAGCCAAAAGAATCAAATATTTTTCCTCTGGAGCTGCAATGACAATTGCTAAGAAGTATTAAAATTATAATTCAAAATAAAGAGAAAATTATTGAAATAAAATTCGAGGAAGACGGATTATATTCAGGCTATGAATGCTTTTTTTGTGTCTTTTAATACTTTACACCGTTTTCATTTTTCTTATTGGTGGTGACTAAGACATTCAAGAAAACAAAAGCAGATCCTCCTGGAATCAAATAATATCAAAGAAGTTGACAACTATACGTGGGAAACGTACGATCCATCCATCTACCACTATTTAAACCAAACTTTCACCAAAAGGACACAACACACAAAACAATCTTAAACAATTCAACAACAAAGAAATGTAATCACCTTAAACCAAATAAGCTCAAAACTTGTAATCAAATGGTAATGACCTCACCGACCAGCCGATCCCTGAATCCTCAAGAATGCATTCGGAGACCAGTGTTAACAATTCAAACAATACTCCCATGGGCATAATCACGAAAGAAGAGAAGCCTCAACGGAACATGTGCATATCTTGGAAGCTTTAGCTTCAAAAGCTCAAGCCGTTAATCCTCAATCGAACAAGAAGAACAAGAAGCAGAACAACAAGTTCACTGAAACAGCAGAAAAAAAGGAAGAATGGAAGAATGGGGGAGAGTTTAAATACTGGGAAGGATTAGAATCATAAGAAGAAAGAGAAGAAGCACGAAGGGCCCCTTTCTAACGGTATCGAGTTGCATCACCAACGACGATACCATTTGCTTCATCTTTTCCGTTCGTCACCTCTGTAAGCTTTTTCTTTCTCTCTTTTCTTTTTCTTTCCGCTTTCCTGACTCGTAAATAGCTCTCTCTGTCTGTCTCACCTTTTTATTATAATATTTGATTAAATAATTCAAAAGAAATCAAGGAGAAATTAATAAGATACCATGACCACAGTAATTATCAGCACTTTGAGAGTTAAGTCAATGTAATAGCACTCCTCCAGTTTTATTTATAAACAACTTTTTTTTTTAAAAAAAAAAATAAATAAATATCCTCTAAAATTAAAAATTCTGAAAAAAGTATTCAAATTTAGCAAATGACAAATGAGGGGTTCTAACAAAAAACTCAACAGAGAATTACTAAAATAAAACAACTAAAACTGAATAAAAAATGACTAAAACTCAATAGAGAATAACTAAAACTAACCAATTTTCTGTCTTTCATTTGTCATTCACTAAATTTAAATCATCATTCGAGGTTTTTTATATTTATGGAATATTTATTTATCTTTTTCCCCTTTTTTCTATAATTTTTGTCCTACTCCTCTCTCTCTCTCTCTCTCTATATATATATATATATATAATAATTTTGCTTTGTCTATGCACTTTTTTTTATTATTATTATTATCATCATCATGTCTAATTGCACCTATCTCCTCTTTTATTTTCTCACTGGTCTTCTCTTTCGCTCATCATCTTGATAAATAAGGGGTATATTTAAAAAAAATTATTATTTTTTAACTAAATTTAACTATCAATTCGTTTTATGTTATTAGGATAATGGTTGCTTATATTAAAGGATAGAGAAAGTATGCTATTTTGTCATAAACCAGGACAACCATTGCTAACCTCACGCTTTAAGTAAAATTAAACAATGAGTTCTGTCAGTGGATTATAAAAGTTCAACCAATACAATATCATTATTATAAATCCCTATGATTAAATCTCTTTTTCCTAATATATATGTCAATGTCAGTTTGGCAAAAAACAAAAAAAAAAAAACAAAACAAAACGATCAAATTCATCAGTCATGCAGCCATGCGTAGCTTCCTGTTTGAGAGCTGCAACTTGTTCATGGCATACTATTATTTTAATTCATAAAAAAAATAACTTAAAAAGATAAAGTGATAAAGTATTCCCAAAATTTCACTTATAACAGTTGAGGCGTATATTTGCTAAAGTCAATAATTTCTTTTTTTGGCCTGAAAATATCAGTATATAATTGAGGATATGTTGATAATTATATTCACAATCATAAAATTAGAATATAAAAAGACAATGATTCCTTAATCTAATAAGTCTAATGATAAAAGATGTGCCCTTTACAATATCTGGTTTAGAGTTTAATCACTTCACCTCCTCAAACGCTGCGTTTTGCCATTAAAATTGAAGAAAAGAAAATATATTAAAAAGTAAATAATGCGATGTAGTTGACATTTTAATTTGAATGACAAGAAATGTGGGAAATGTTGAAACAAGACATGTGCATATATATATATATATGCCTCTTATTATTCTGACCAATACTTGATCCTTGAGGAAAGGGTTTGGTAGCTGGTTAGGTGCATTATGTGTCTTGAATATATCTGCATGCCTCACATTCTTTCATTATATTATTTTCCTTTTTTTTTTAACTCTAAACAAATAAGAAAACACACTTTCACCACACTTATATAAACGGATGTTTTGAACTAATTATTTAATCTTTCTTAAGTATGAGGTTACAAGTTTGTCCCCTATAAATATGTGATAATCACGTAAATTCCTTTCATTGAAAGAAATATATATATATATATATATATGAAAAAAATATATAATATAAATGAAAAATAGTACAACTGTGTAGTCATTGTAATAACAATTAATATATGAATCTAACCAAAAAAAACTTGAATTTATACTTTTTTATATATAATAGAGTAAAAATACCCTGATCACCCTTTTTATTTTATCTTAATTACACAAACTTCCCTCTATAAAAACTTGAATTTATAACTTTTTATATATAATAGAGTAAACATACTCTTATCACCCTTTTTGTTTTGTCTTCATTACATAAACTTCTCTCTATTTTTCTTTTTGAATTTTTTTAAATAACTTCTCTCTATTTTAAAAAACATATATTTTAGTTTAAATCATTAACCTTGTTAAACAAAATTCTAAAAAATTCTTCAAGTACATTTTTTAATTTACAACTATATTAAATTAAATCTTGTTTATTAAACTACCCCTCATTATAGCATATCACTCATTTATCTGTTAACATTAATATTTATTAATGATCTTTTTAATATATTTATTAAATTTTGAAAAATTTTAATTATTCTTTTGTGTGAGAGATATTAACAACTTAATCAAAATAAATTGAGTAATTTTCTAAAAAAATATGTTTAATAATTTTTTGGGTTAAATAGCAATCCACCCCCAACGTTTTTCTACTAGTGCAATTTTAGTCTTAAGGTTATTTTAGGTACAATTCACATCCTAACGTAATTAATCCATTGCAATTTCCATCTCCCTTAACAGAAGGCTTCAGTTGACTGTGAAAGTAATGGCAGTTGACTAGATTGTGTACATGAGACATATGATGTGGAAGGAAAAAAACTGCCAACGTATCAAGCAAGAATCAGTTTTGCCAAACAAGTTCAACATCCAAGAAGACATTCATGACTGCAGGGTAGCTTTGCCAAACAAGCGCTGGTGGTCATAGTGAGAATGTGAACACTTGAAAGTAATTTAAAAAAAATTAACTCTTTGCAAAGAATCAGTTTCTAAGTTCATAACAAATTTTCAGAATTAATTTCAAGTGTTCAGCATGCTCTAAGTATCAAGCAATCATGTATAGGGTCAATAAAAATTCTTTCTTTCTTTTTTTTATATTGTGCAAGAACTCATCATGCCTCGTGAAATCATGTCTCGTGAGCTAGCAAATCAGATATGCAACATTCATAGTGCAATATAGCTTCGGAATTCAGTCTCAGAAAATCAACAATACCAAACAAGACCGAGAATCCTTACTGACAGCTATAAAATCCTAGCAAAAGAAATCGATGAAACCCGGACTTACCTCATAGCAAGATAATAAGCTAACAACAGATATCACAGTAAGATAATGAGCTGGAGGAGAGATTTCAGCAAGATAATGAGCACGAGAAGAAATAATGACGGAGGCTGTGAGTAGATGGAGGAGATATCATAGAAATGCCAGTACCACGTGGCCCACAAATTCTTACAAAGCTGGCTGCACCTCTGAACTGAAATAAAGAACTCACAAAATACCCATAAATGCTCGAAACAGAATGTGATGGAGTAGAGTGAAGGAAATGATACAGCTCACAGCAAGGAGTAGATCTGGCTCGGTGATTTGGTTCCGTAGGGAAGGGAGTGTGTGGCTCGCGAATGATGGAATGGGGGTACCAAGTGTGACTATGAGTGAGCACATAAGAATGGGTGA
>JBAGKO010000004.1:1818211-1830334 GCA_037177275.1 Acacia concinna | reverse complement strand
TCGGATTCGGAAATGATAATGAAAGTGATGATGGTCTTGAGGAACAAAATGATAATGTTATTTATATTGTTTAGACTTTAATATTTAGTTTATAGTTTATAATTTGATTTCATCTAGTAAGTTTTTAAATTATGGACATTAGTTTTTTACATTTTAGACTTCGCATTTATGTTTATTTGGTGTTTTAATTTAATTTTAATAATATTTATGTTTTAAATTAAGTATTTTAAATTTCAAATACATAAAAAAAATATATTAAACAAATTTAAAGCCCGTGGGCTGGGCCAAATCCGTTACTAAACGGGTCAGGTCTCAAAAATTTAATACTTTTTTAAATTTGAGTCTAAATTGGCCGGCCCGAATTTCCACAACTACCATCAATCTAAATTTTATTACTTATTGTTTTCAATGTTTGCAACTCACTCCAATCTATGCACAGTGTGTGCGTATGTTCTCACACACTTTTATGGTCTTCTCTCTTTTTCTTTTTCTTTTTAGTGAAAGGAGATATTCATTTCAATAGAAATCTGAATATGTACAGAATCTCAGCGCGAGAGTATCCCTTTTTCGGGTCTTTCAAGCTACCATACCGACCTTTTCCCTTTTACTATAATTATTTAATTTCATGACATATTAATTAATATAACTAACTTTTTTAATTTAATTAAATACAAAAATAATATTCACTCAGGTCTAAAATATAAAAACTAGTTGATTTTTTTTTATGAGATTAAGGAAACTAAATAAATTACTTAATTATAATAAATGTTGTGTATCATTAAATTATATATTAATTTGACAAAACAAAAAATATATAATAATGCTCTATAGTAATTTATTTAGTTTCCTTAATCTCTCCAATAAACTTAATTAAGTCTTATATTTAGGACATGAAGTAGTATTAAAGACAAGAGGAATATATTATATTCTAACTAGAGAAATCTAAAAACATAACTAGTAATTATTAACTCCATTGAACTTGTAATGCAAAGAGCAAAGAGGTAAGATATAGATATGAAAAGATGACATATGGGTGAAAATTGTTCATATCAAGTATAAATGTGATAATGATCTTATGCCTCCAATATACCATGAGAGGAAAGGATCTAATACTTGGTCAGGAATCAAATCGACGTGGAAGTATATATGTGGAGGAGGGTTGTGAAAGGCAAGACAGAATATCCGGTGGAAGCAAGCAAGGGATGGTGAATTTTCTGTGAAATCTGCTTATTCCGTCATCGCAAAGGAACAAGGGGATGATTAAGTTTCATAGCAAACACTGTGGAAGTTAAACTCTCTCCCGAGGTGCAAAACATTGCTGTGGCTTGCTGTCCACAACAAGCTTCTTACAAATGTGGAGAGATGTAGAGGAGAGATCTAGATGATGGATGAGTTCGGAGCATGTATGTGAATGGTGTGAAAAAGTTCCCGAAACATTGTTACGTGTGTTACGGGATTGGACTGACACTAGAAGATTTTGGATGGGAATGATATCTTTGACGACTTTTTGAGCGTAAACCTTGAACAGTGGTTGAATTTTAATATTCGTCAACCAGCAGAGTGGAGGATGGGTTTGCAACGCAGGGCTGTGTTAATTAGTTTGGAAGAGGAGGAATAGTAGGTTATTTGAACATAAAAATGCAAGTAACGAATGCCTACGAATCATGCTCAAGCGGTCGTGTCAAGCATTAAGTATGCGAGTAAGCGTCTTGACGGTGTTAAACTACAAGGAACAGCTGTTACGGACAGCGAAGTGCTGTGGTTACCGTTGAGGAAAGGTTGGGTGAAAGTGAACGTGGACGGAGCATTTTCAAGCCAAACAGGTGCTACGTACACGTGGAGGTATCTTTCGTGGTACAGATGGGAAATTTATTACAGGCTTCATATGCCTAGTTTGAGTGAGGGAGACAGTGTGAATGCTGAACTTTGGGCTGTCCTTCTTCACCTGAGGATAGCCTGGGACCGGAGGATACAACAAGTGATTTTAGAATCTGATGTGAGAAAAGTGATTAATCTAATAAATACTGATGTCTGTCCGAATCATCCTGATTGTGATCTTATCAAAGAGATTCGTTCGTTCTATACGTGATCGATAATGGAGGATAGAGTTGCAATTCATTCCTAGGAATGCCAACCATGTTGCAGATCTGATCGCCAAACAGGCTTTGTCGGTTGTGTCGGGTTTACTCCTACGTTTTTTTCTTTTGTTTTTTCTTAATGGTGGCCATTTGGTCCACGAACCCACCAAGTTTTAGTATCTGGCCATAATCTGAGTTTTCAGATCCGGTGAGCCCGTGAACCAACTAGTCTATGCACCCCCAATTAAATATGTTTGAAAGGTAACTACCTCTTTGAGGTGCTCTAAGGAAAGGAGCTCATAATAGAAATTCTCTATACCTTCTGCTCTCTGAAATCGAATCTAGGAACAGATGAGTGTGACGCAAATGTCTATCCATCTACGCCAATTTCTGTTGGTCGGGTTTACTCCTATGATGTAAAATGAAGCCAAGGAATCTTACTCTTCTAAATAATAATAATAATAATAATAATAATAATAAAAGAAATGAGGATTTGAAGTTTGAGGTGTTCAATGATAAGGTCCCCCATCGGTTCTCTTCTATTAAAAGGTTTAACTAAATTACGTTGTTTAAAAAGTTTATTAAAATAAATTAGAAACAGTAAGGATGTAAAAAACAAAATTTGCTGAAAATATACTCATTTAGTTGGAAGATAGGAATGTGCTATGAATAGGGAATATATGAGAATTAAATATAATAATGAGTTATATGAGAAATCAAATCAAAGTACAATGGAAAATAAAAAAAAAATTGAAAAAACATCTAAGTATATATGAGAATTAAATATAATGATGATTAATATGACTTTTTTTTTGTTGAAATAGATTGATTTGGTTGGCAAGATTTTGTAAGTAAAGATGATATTTTCCCTTGGCCAAGGTAAAATAGGTTCCTACTAAAATTAGTGGTATGATGAGTTATATGAGAATATATACAACCATTTTTTATTTTCACCTTTATTTTTTTCACCACTCATATCACAAAAATATGTAAATTTCTCTCTTTTAAATTTAATAATAGTAGATTAAATAAATATAATATGAAAATAATAATGTCACATAAAAGTATGAGAAAGTTGTTAAACACGACATTAAAGATAAAGGGATAAAAGTATTTGACTCAAATAAGTGAGTTTAAATTGTAAAAAAAAAAAAATTAAACGGGCCAGCCCGCCAGCCCGCTGGTTGGCCCACCTCAACCCGACGAGCTAAACAAGCTGGCATTTAGCCAATCCGAACCCGCCAATTTAACAGGTTAGGGCCCAATCCATTTTACCAGCTCTATTTTACACTTTATTGAATGTGTTTTGTACGATTAGATGAACTCAAAGTTTCGTGTTTAAAAATAGGAACAAATGTGTTGGTATATTGAAAATATATTATTAATAGACGATACTCCTTAATTTATTTTTTTAAAAAAAACAAACTCAGTGGTGGGTTGTTTGGAACGTAGATATTCCTAAAAATTTAAACAACATGAATATGATATGTCATGTGTTAGAAATAAATTTATTGTCGATAGTGAATGCTCAGAAAAGTAAAGAAAAATAAGGTCATTGTCTGCGACGAACACTCTTGAAAATAAATAAATAAACAAAAGGGGAATTCGTGTGTCAAAAGAAATTGGTTTTTGTTAAAAGAAAAAACTTGGTGCTTAATTGTTTTCAATGAGGTTTTGGTTGAAAGAAGTTAACATCAAAGCTGATTTTTCAAGTTTCTCTCTTTTTTTTTGTTCATAAGAATAGCTAACTTAGAGGTCCTTTTAGTTTCATAGGTAACAACCATGCGCGAGAGCTGTTTTTTTTATAATTGTGATAATAATATACTACCTTCATTCCTATTTATAAGATTCTATTGACTTTTTTAGATAATTCTAAGAAAATCCTAAGAAAACTAATTACCTTACTTTAAGACATTAAAATTTATCTTTTTCTTCAAATTATGTTGTTTGACTTATGAACTAATATATAATGTAATAAAATATTATATATGATATGATTAAGTAATGTAATTAGCTTTCTTAAGATTTTTTTAGGATTCTCCAAAAAAATCAACTCGATCTTATAAATAAGATCAGAGGGAGTAGTAAATAGTAAATGGCATCATTAATTTGTGAACCCAGCCCATCATGGTTTAATTTTTTGCCAACCTAATACCCTATAGTCTAAGTTTTCAACAACTATTTGGCAAGAAAAAAAAAAAAGGTTTTCAACAACTAGCTTGACTTGTTTAATGTGCATGTCTTAAACATTAAACATCGGTTTTGCTTGCTTTCTCTCCATCCCTTTTCTATTTCCTACGTGGACCAAAGAAAATTCGCCAATGAAAAGTTAACTAATGTAAAATGTACTCAATCCTCTGTTTTTCCTTTTAATGTACAAAGGCAAACACTAAACTTGAAAGTTACACATAACAACCAACAAAATCACAAAGCTAGATCAGGAGATTGAGTTAAAAAGCCTGATTAAACCTAACCAAACCAAAATTGATCCAAGCAAGAGTAGTGGGAGATTTCCATAGAGTGGACAAATGCTTACTTACTTTGCGAGCTTTTCTTAAGAAATAGTTAGTAGTTAGCACACTTGAAAGCTTCTATATGAGAATGAATATAATAATCTCAAAGTCCCAATTTGAGAATATTAATGATTTCACATCAGTAATGTAGGTTCTCAAAGGAAGAGATGAGCCACAATCCCATCACTTCTCTTTACGTAAGACCAAAATGCTTATCTGTATATAGTACTACCTCCTGTGTTTGATACAAGAACTTGTTGACTTTCGTTTTGGAAAGAGTAAGTGCCTGTTTGAGTTAGCGTCAGACATGCCTGTGTTTTGCTGCGTTATTGTTGACTTTCTGGTGAGACGGTGAGGTTGAAGCACGAGCATATTTGCACCTTCCACTCCTAAAAATGAAGGCAACAATTAATACCTCACTACCGTAAAGTGGCCCAACAACACTCGCTAATAACTTCCGTTGCAATTCACATCCATAGTTTCAATTTCAAATAATTAATTTTGGGCCCTACACAGGTGGCAAAAAAGCACTACTTGAGCATTTGTTTGACCTACGCCACACATTAACCTTATGTTTGGATAGAGAGAAAATTTTAAAAGAAAGAAAATTATGGGAGAATTTTTTTAACTATTTATAGAAGTTTTGAAATATAGTATTTATTTTCTCCTCCTTTCTCCCCATCCAAATACACCCTAAATTCTCTGTTCAAGCCCATTGTTGCCTGGCTTGCCTGCTTTTATTTATCTTATGTACGGTCACAATTTGGATCTATTACATTCTGTTGATATATATTTGTATGTGTGTGTGTGTATATATAGACACACCAAATTTTGTATGTAAGAAATTTTTCGTCTTAAAATATAAGTCCATTTAGAGGGTTTTGATAACTATTTTTCTAATTCGCTAAAGTATATTTTTAGTTATTTAAATTTAGTCAAAATCCTCTTTTAGTTCTTTAACTTTAAAAAACGTGTGTTCTTAGTTCTTTTAAATTAACGACGTTAACTTCAATGATGAAAAATACTGAGTAAAATTAAAATAATGACATATTCTAATATTTAACTTATGTATAAATGGGAAAATAATTAAAACCCTAATGAAGCTTCAAGTTGATGTTAACAATAAAGCCTCCATTCAAATTATATTAACATCTTAACTTAGTTGAGTCAGTATTTTCCGTCAATGAAGTTAACGACGTTAACTTAAAATGACTAAAAGTACACTTTTTAAAGCTAAAGGATTAAAAGAAGACTTCGACTAAATTTAAAAGATCAAAAGTATACTTTAGTCTTTCTAAATTTACTTTAATTTAATTTAATTCTTTTGGGGGGGGTAAGAATGATTTGCAAATAGAGAGAGAATTAAATAAGGTAAATTCAATAAAAAAATATCAATTTAGTATATACTCCTTCTAGTCCTAAACATAAGACCGAGTTGACTTTTTTGAAGACATCAAAGATATTAATTAAATTAGTAAAGGAAAATTACAAATTTAATAATCAATATAGTGTCTAGTTATAGTTAAAGGAAGATTGACAGTGGTAGTTTAAAAAAAATGGTTATATGGGAGATAAAGTAGATAGGGGTCTTATATTTAGGACCTAGTTAAATTTCCAACTAAATTTTATAATTAAGATAAGAGGGAATATTTAATAACTTAACTGTCATTATTTAGTATGTGAAAATTTATTAAAATATGTTCCTCACAAAGATCAAAGTGGTACCTACAACAGGGAAAATTCTATATGATGTTTTTGTTTTTTAATTATTTTTATAGAGCATTTGTTAGTTTTGACGAATAGTAAATATTTTTGTCATGTATTTCTTAGGGTAGTGAGAGATAGCATAGACTAGGGCTCTACTTTGATTTTTGGGCAACCATTTGGAAAATGAAGAATGGATGAGAAGATTATCATCTATTCATGTTCATGGAAAAGTCATGGCATACATTGTTCCCATTATCAGTCTTAATTGTGGAAATTTATTATTTATGAAAATCCTTCTTATCATTCTCTGTCTTAAATTAATCTTAATAACCAAATCCATGCCAAGCTAACTAAATAACTAATTGCTGCAAAAGTTATTGAAATGCAACTAAAAACAAATCGATTCTCTACTTCTGCAACTATCAGAAAAAGGAAAAAGATCTACAAGATTTGACCTTTCAGTATTTTGGGAAACTAGGAATAAACCTCTTTTATATTAACCTACAAAAAACAAGATCATGCAAGCTTTATTAAGAAAACAAATATGGAAGTTTCTACATATATACACATAACAGTTTACTTTGATGGCCAACCATAAAATGGCCAATCTTTACTTTTACCTGATATGTTCTAACTGCTGAAAACAGAAAATGGGGAAAAAAATGAAGTTTCAAGTTCTCTTGATGACACAGATGAAATTTCCAGCAGCCATTTATTCAGCTCACCAGCAAGAAGAAGCCTCATGATTTGAAGGAAGAAAAGCAAGAATTGGCAGCAATTTATTGCATCAAGAGTATAGAAACATACGTTGTTATTCAAAAGGAATTTGCTATGAAGCACACAATTAGGCTCTACCAGTGCGCCTTCCAACTTTGAGTGCCAACTCAGTATCAATTTTGAGGGAGATGTCAAGTGCTTTCACAGAATGGGTCAATGAACCACTGCAGAATTAGGAGAGTGATTGTAGTAATCTTCCACAGAAATAATACATGCACATTATGCAGGTTATTATTTTATTTCATCTTTTGTCTTGGGCACCCGAATTCTGATTTATCTTCACCAACACATTCAATATGAAGTAATAGAATAACTCAAGGAAGAAGGGAAGAAAAGAGCATTCCCATATTAGAGTTTCAGAGTTGCACTTGCAGGACAGTGGTTTTACCTGGAAATGTAGGTTACTCCAGACTGCCCAATTTTATAAACTGTTTCAAGAGTAACATTGCCAGATGCCTGTTATCACAACAAAGACACACTGGTTATTTAGAACACTGAACAGGGACGATATTTACTGTGAAGTGGACCTCGAGCTATTATTACATAGGATGCATTATATTTAAAGTGAATGGCTACATAGACAAAAACAAAAGGAATGCACAAGTAGCAGGTAAAGTAACGGGTGCCAAAAAGAAGACTTCAGCAGAGAAATGATAACTTTCATGGGTACAGGGAATATCATATTGGAATTAGTTAGCACTGCATACCTCAGTCTCAAATCTTCCACTGACCAGCTCTACAGCCTTTTTAAGCATAGATATGTCAACATCCCCATTTGCTAGAGGCACAACCATATTATCCAACATTATTCTGGATAGAGAAGTCTCTGTTTGGGAAGCATAATTTAATGCTTCTTTAACTTCCTCCAGTGTCCTAGTTTCGACCTGGGAAAAACAAAAGTACTTTAAAACTATCCTAGCTTCTGCACGGCTTGGTCCTGCACATGCATGGATATCCAGGGATAAAAACCCAAAAGCACATACATTTAGAATCATCAAAAACATAAATTTGAAGTTGGTAGTCAACACAAGTTTAAGAGCTTAGTGAAGCAATCTTGACATAAGATATAAGACCAGAACAATATTTACATGCATTGCATGCTAAAAACAGCCTTGAAACGAGCAGATAAAAGATATGCAAAAGTAACAGCATGAGCACCACCTCTACTGGCAATTGAAGATCCCTTTCCTTTAAATACAGGTCAGTAGCTCTAAGAGCATTAGTAACGCCTCCAGCTATTGATATATGGTTATCTTTTATCATTATCATATCAAACAAACCCATCCTATGATTACACCCACCACCAATCAATACCTACAAAAACAGATGAATACAAGTTGATCAGGGATAAACTTTATAAAAAATAAAAAACTCTATCATAGATATAAGGACGAGATCCAGACCGCCCACTTATCCAATAGTCGTAAACCTGGAGCAGTTTTTCTGGTCTCCAAGATATATGCTGGGTAAGCTGCATCTGCCATTTGCTACAAAGAGCATGAAAGTTAGCAAGCCAAAAAAGTAACTTCCACTAATCACTCTGCATGGTGAGATAACAGATTTTACTATCTTTTTCCACTTGAGATGAACGATTTTTCATATATGTGACCAAACCATGATTAGATTGACTATTAAAATAGACGTAAGGCCAATATTACACACTGTTTATGACGTTCCTTTTGGAAACTGATTCAGAAGTGAGATGTTGCAGCAAACATGTACTTTTCTTTCATGCAAAGGACATGGCATTAGCAAATGATCAACAAAGACAAAACGATGAGTCAATTATCGACGATGATTAGATAGAGGACACTCACATTATTTATAGACTAAGAACCCATAACAAATGTTTAACAAACTCACTTAATCACAGCTGGCTTACAACTAAGATACCGTTAATACAACTAATCTATGACTATTTTGACACTTCTCAACCTAGGTCCCTCACATTCTCAAAAGTTTAAAACTGGACTCCAAAGTCATGAGCAGCTGAGCTACATACAAATTCTGCAGATTTATCTAATTTAACCAATTGAACCATTTTGCAATTCTAGTTTATAATTGCAAGCACTGCTATTAAAAGATATAAACCCTTTTCCATATCCCAACAGGGACCATTAGAAATGGCATCCAATACTAGCTAAGGTAGTTCACTAAAAAGGTTCCATGGTAATCAGTTTCTTGTAAAAATAGCTTATCAAAGAAAACTTAATAAAAAATTGTACTTAGAAACAAAACCTTAGTCAAGGTAGCAATGCCGCTCATCCTCTGCATAAAATTTAGCACTACCCTTTCAGCTACAACAATGTTGTATGCTCTTCCTACACATAAATTACTCATAATTAGTAACAGCCTTTCAGAATATTATTCTAATTCCACTGATGCTCTTGTTTCTTTTCTGCCCTTCTGTGGCTGCTTCTCTTAGTAAGTTTCTCACCATGAATTTTTCCAAACTGGAGACCTTTATGGATATAATCTCCATCATTTTGAGACCACTCCACCTGAAATGAACATTGCAATGACTCAACCTTATAATAACCAAACAAGTAATGTCAACTCATGCTGTTACCTTCATACCCTTAAAGATGGATCAACCTCATGAAATATCATATCTGCTAGTGCAATCCCAGCAATAATGCCATCTTCCTTCGCCAAAAAATAAGCATCCACTTCCATGTTATAAGGAATGGTAGCCAAGCATGTAACATCCCCTACAAATGATACTCATTGCACTCAGTATCATTTATGCATTTATAATTTAGTAATATCAATTATCAAACAAGACTGTAAAAATCAGTATTGCCTTTTAGAAAAGCCCAACCATATTAAAAAACAATACAGTGTTAAATTATAGGGGGAAAAAAGCAGATAGTGACAACAGGAAACAAGGAAGACCCTTGGGAGGAAGGTTGAACACAAACCTCTATCACCAGCATCCTCTGCAAGTGCTAACTTGATTATGTTGTTCAAGTCATAAGTGGGGTGCATGGGAGGCTTAATTGCAAAGGATTCGGATGATGTGGTAGAGCTTGTGTCAGTGGGAGACATTTTAACAATAGTCCTGCAGTTGTGCATAACTGAAATGAGTTGACAGGCAAATATATAAGAACTTAATTTATAGTCATAAAAATTAAAAAAAACACTTGACACCCCACGCCTCAAATGGTTTCCTCCTGTTCTCAATATATTATTACTTAGATGATTTTCTCTTGGTGTATTTTCCTTTATATTCTATTGGCATTTGAAAATTACTTTCAAAAGAATAGCAACTCCAATGTGTCGTTGCATAGTAAAGGAAGAGAGCAAAATACTCCCAGAGGACTATGTGAACAAAAAGATTGAGAGAAAAAGAGCAAACTTTTTCCACTTTTTGAAGCTAAAATAATTTACGTACAATCACATAGCTACATAATTATAATTCTAATAATACGACAGCAGGATAATTATCATTTGCAAGATTCAAGATTAATTGAAAATTTGACCCCGTCACGTATAAGCGACTCTAATTTGCGGTTTTTCTACCTAAAACGCGTCAAGAAGCAAACCAGTAGATCATGAGACCGCACTCAAATTTAATAAAACTAAGCAAGTAAGTTGACTGAAGCACAAAATGAAGAAGAGAAGTAAATTTATAAAGGAGATTACGAGAAAAAAATGCGGATATGAAAAAGAAAAACAACCTGAGGGGAAATGGATGTCTATGACGTTGTTTTACCACGGGAATCGCGGCATGTAGCCACCACAAGGAGGACACCGGAGAAGAGAGAATCATCCAGAGCGAGAAGAACCTCAGGAAAAGGGATCAATTCAACAGAGGAGGAGAAGCTGAAAAGTGATCGCAGCCGTAGCTCGGCAGAGATATCTGGCGTAAGATATACGTACTTCAGAAATGTTTGTTCGCTAAAGATTCTGGGGAAGGAGTCAAGAAGAAGTGCAAAGATGTCTAAGAAATTTTATTACTTTTTTTAAATAAATTTATTTTTATAATTTTTGTCTTCTAAATGCGTATCATGAAAACAGAAGTAAATGGCAATTTTTTACACATAAATTTGATTTTTGTTTTGCCTGCACATATAACTTTGAATTTATAAGAATGCATTATTTAATTTCGTGTTTAATTTTTGCTTGTGATTAAATATATTTCCATATAAAACATACACAAATACCCCTTAAATTTGTCTCTGCTATCAATATAATATGATCCTCAATTAAAACAATTTTTTATCAATCAGTTTCTTAAATTTTTATAATCATACACAAAAGCTATTGATAATTTGATATCCATAATAATTAACCGTTTTCTATGGGGAAGAAAAACAAACAGCTTTCGCCCAACACATAAAAATCCATACATCACTTTCAGAATTTAAACAAAAATCGTTCTTCTGTCAAGGCACCCACAAAACAGTAATTTTTTAAATAGGGTTATGGAGCAATTTTGTTTGTGCGAGAAATTTTTTATTGAGAGGCCATTTTGCCTCAAATTTTTTTGGAGAATAATTTTGCTTTTATCATTATCTTAATTAATTTGACTGCTATTTGGTCAAATATATTGCCTTAATAATCTACATGTCATATCAGTTATTTTATTTGTTAACATGCCTATTTGCAAAATTTATATGTTTTATCTATTTCACTTTTTTTACGTTAGATTTAATATATTAGAGGCAAATTTGTACTTTGACCAAAATAAAAAAAGATGATAATTGAAATACTAGCTCATTATATTTAATCAACTAACTGCCATTATAAACTTTTTTTTATGCAAAAGTAATTATAAACTCTTAAAAATTAGGAAAAAGTCATACTTTTGTGGCGTTATCATTTTTTGGTGAGTCTTACATTATTTTAAAAAAAATAAAAAAAAAACCTAAACTTTTTAATTTCCTTCTCTACCCACCCCTTTTCCCTTTCTTTTAGTCCTTTCTGTCTCATACTCTTCATTCATTTTCATTCTCTCTCTCCTCGAACCCTTCTCTCTCTCTCTCTCTCTCTCTCTCTCTCTCTCTCTCTCTCTCTCTCTCTCTCTCTCTCTCTCTCTCTCTCTC
>JBAGKO010000004.1:1769810-1789937 GCA_037177275.1 Acacia concinna | reverse complement strand
AAAGCATAACATAAGAATAAAATCCGATGTGCTAGCACAAAAAACATAACATATATAAGTTGTTAACATGTCATAACGTCATAATTGACCTAAGCGTATGCAAAACATATTGTCCACATGTCACAACGTCATAAGCTTTGTAGACATAATAATACAAATAAGTAAAAGCCAATATAGTACATAGATATAGTTCAACCATCCAAAAGACTAATTAGTCATGTTGTAAACCATGAACTACAACCATTCTATCAAGTACGTAGGATTCTGTCTAAGTGAAACATATGTTTCCCAAGTAGTCTTGTCCTGAAGAAGCTTAATGCATCGAACATGAAAGTCAATATCATCTTTCACTATATCAAGGGCAATCAAATCATTCATCACATCCTGAAAACTGGACTCTCTTATGTCCTTTAGCCTCTCAGTTCTCTCCTTCGATGCATTAGCCATTTTACTAAATGCATAAGCTATTTGTTGTAATGGTGGCATTTTGTGCCTTTTGTTCTTAGCTTGACCATAAGCTCTCTTCCTCTTCCCCTGGCTTGCAGATCCAAAAGGAACTGATGGTGGAGTGATATTCATTATGTCGATGCTTGCCATTTCATCTGTGACTCATGTACTAAAAGCTGGATTAGTACCAAAAAGCGCATCTTCGCTGTCCCCTGAGCCTTTGATTGAACCATATTTTAACATGATTTTGCATAATTAATTTGGGAAATTTGATGGATTTCTTAGGTCATTATTGCATGATTAAGCATGAATTTTGGAAAAAGAAGACACTATTAAATTAAGTCCAATTTGATATTAAATTGTCATAATTTGTTAATTATTCATGCAAATGATTTTATTGGACTTTTAATTCTACCTATTGGATATTCTTGCATTGTAGGTATTTGAAGGGGAAAAAAGGAAAATAAATTGCAATTCCATCCCTCCACCAATATTTCTGGATATGCAATTTGGTCCCTTAGTCAAAACTCAACATTTTGACCAAGGGAAATTAAGGAAATTTTTTTAAAAAAAAGGGAGGAGCCAGAGATCATAGAGGGAGATAGACCGAATAGAGAATCAGGAGCTACAGTGGCAGTGAGAATTAAGCCATGAACTGGAAGTGTTCCAAAACAAAAAAAAGGAGAGCCAGAGGTGTGCCAAAGGAGGGATCTGGGTCAGAGAGGTGTGTGTGTGCCGCAGCCGAGGGTGAGTTTGCAATGAGTGTGTAGTGCCGTGAGAGAGCAGAACCACGAGCTGAGGGAATAAAGAGCTAGGAGCAGTATCGCGAAGAGGTGTGAGACCGTGAGACCATCATCGTCAACCATTCTTCATCCACTTCTTCACCGTGACTACTCCTTGTCTCCACTAAGAACCACTGTAGACCTCCATCGCCGTCGTTGATCTCTCTATTTTCACCACTGTCAGCATCTTTCACCACCTTATTCCACTATCACCTTCGGTTTCTAACCATCCAACGTGACCACTATCTGCTTCTTTCCCTTCTTTGCCAAACCACCATCACTCTTTCTCTCTTTACAGACCCTTTGACCCTTTATCCACAAATCCTTTGACTTTCTCTCTCTCCAAATTTGACCGAATGGATTCATTATTGTTTTATGACTGCGTGGCTGTATTCAGAAAAATGAGTGGTTGAATTTCCCTTGAGTCTTGGTGGTGAAAGAAGTGGCTAGAACTTCAATGTGCTACAAAGGGGAGTTTAGTAATTTTCCATTTGCTCAATTTATGTATTATGTTTTATTAGTTGAATTAATTATGAACTGATATATGATTTTGAGACTTAGATAAATGTTAATTTGTCTATGTTGGATTTAATTATTCTTGTGTTAGATTTTGTGTTAGTGCACTTGAATTTTATGTAAACTTATTTTCTTTGGATTGAT
The DNA here is from genome assembly GCA_037177275.1 of Acacia concinna. Lineage (NCBI taxonomy): Eukaryota > Viridiplantae > Streptophyta > Magnoliopsida > Fabales > Fabaceae > Acacia > Acacia concinna. The sequence continues at coordinate 1,788,048 of JBAGKO010000004.1, read as the reverse complement.
GATATTATACATTCTATGTGATTACTAATGTGTGATAGATTTAATTCAATTCGAATGTCGTGATTGTGCTATCATTAAGAAAAACCAAGTGCATTAAAATAATTTTCAAACACATTGAGTGGTTTTTAACAATTTATCTAAGAAAAGACTATGAATGCAATTGTAGGATTAGTCATTAATTAGGTGAATTGGACTCAATGTGATTGCTTGAGGTTTTATATTTAACTTGATGCAAAATTAACTCCCAATTTATTTTAGGAAGCTAGGAAAGCCACCATATTTTCTACCAAGACTCATTTCATTTATTAATCCCTTTTATCCAAAATATTACTTTATTGTTTTCTGAAAAATCAAAAAAAAATAGGACTAGCTTTATTTCATGCATTTTAATTTAGAAAAAAAAAAAGGAAAACCAATTTCAAACCCCTTTTCTAACCATGCTTTTAACACTTAGTTTAACTTAGGAAATTCAAAATAAAAGCTCCTTGATAAGAGAACGATCCCGTGTTAATTGCATTATACTGCATTTTAATTCGTGGTAAAAATTTTGTATTTGACCCCAAGCGACTAAGGTTGTGTCAAATCAGCCGTCTTCTTCATCCATAATAGGTCAGTAGATGTCACTTTGATCTTCCCCATATGTTTGTGGATGCATCTGTAGCTACGGCTGTGGCTGTATATATAATGGTGAAAAAAATTGTTCCCCAGTTGCAACAACATCCTTGAAAATCAATATGAGCTCAAGCTCATGTGGCAGGCCACCCTGTTTGAACTTTCTATATGCAGAATTCTCCTTATGCATTTAAATATAATGACACTTAAGCTTAAACTTGTCATAACATAATAATCTAGGAATAGCTACACATTAAAAGCAGGTAACAATTTATGTACCCTTATTTTTTGACTCCACCACTCAAGCAATGCAGATATGGCATTTGTCACAGGGTCACGGCCCACTCCTATCTCTTTATTCAAGGCATCATAGTTCTTTAACTCTTTTCTCAAAACATCTAACCTATTCCTAAATTGTCTCTTCCCATATTCTTTCCCAGATTGCTCATTAAAAGTTTGGGTAATTGCTTTCCAACCTTTCAGAGTAAATGTGCTCCCACTCCTTTGTTTTTTGTGCGTTTGGTCAACGCATGCATGGATGAAAACCTGAGTTGCATAATCGTCCCATACTGTCTTTCCTTTATCATCATCCATAATTGACAAAATGCTAGCGATGACGTGCAACTTATTAATTTTAATATATTTTTATACACATAAATATATGCTTAGATAAAACAAAAGTTCAAATACTAAACCAAATATGGGTACAAAAATTCCATGTACGTGTTTTGTTACTCATAACTTTTCAAGCATACAAGACTTATACTTTTCAAGCATATAACTTTCTCAAAACACCTAACTTATACCCATTAAAATACCAATGGTCTAGAAAGGCTAAATAATTATTGTACCAAAAATAATCAGTCTCAAAAATACAACAGAGGCTTAGCCCATTAAACCTTGCCCAACGTGCTTGTATTTTTTGTTTTGTTTTTTGAAGTTTTAAAACTGAAATCTCACTTCCCTTTCCTCCCCCCTCCCACTTCTCTTTCACATTATATGAATACAGTTATTATCATATCCTAGTCAAATTAACTAACCCCATTTGTGAATTATGATCTCTATATCTATTTACAGTAAACCAAAGTTTGGATTTTCACTGAGATTAGTATATGATATTATCTCATTTGCTTCCAAGGAAAAAATACCATGGTCTGTGTTTAACAAAGGGTCTTCCAGTGGTCTATGTCTAAACAACCTAAGCGACTTCCATGGCCAAAGTAAAAATGAAAATCATACGCATCATTGGCAAACATCGGTGTCAGGCAATTTTGCCCCAACCATGGCAACAAGCAGATAAACAAAGCAAACAAGCCAGAACCATGGCAACACATGAGACAACAAACAAACTCCCACGTACAGAATCAGACAACAAAATCAGAAAACCACCACACTAGCGGCTAAGCATGGAAAATTAGAGCTACTATGAATAATAAGCATATATATAGCATGAACAAAAATTAGAGGTCACACTCATAGGTAGTCGAATCAGAAAACCACTACACCAACGGCTAAGCATAGAAAAATCAGACCTACTATGAATAATAAGCAGATATAGCATGCACAAAAATCAGAGGTCACACTCACACTCACAGGTAGTCGACGAATAGCTTTAGGAAAGAGATTGCAGATCGAAGGTCCTCTGCTTTGCTTGGTCGATGGTCTTCAGCTTAAACAAAGGTGGTCAGAGGTCCTATGGTTTGCTTCCATGTTTGGCCATAAATTCACCACACAGGTATGAGAAAGAGACCACTGATCTTGTACAAAAGTTGCAGAAGAAGATGGATCTACCTAGATCACAGTGTAACTCATACAACACCTTGGCTTATTCTCGCTCACGGCTCAGTCTTCTGCATGTAGATCGGCTTCCTGCAACTCAACACTAGTCGTCGGCGGGAGTTGAAGACCACAGTCACGGTGACGGTAACGGTGACGATGTCGAACTAAGCTGGACAACGGTGGCTTCCACGGTGTTTCTTCCAGGTCGCAGGATGGTTTTATGCATGTGGATCCTTCGTCACATTATGAGAAGGAGGAGAGAGAGAATGGTAGGCAGACACATTTAAAACCCATTAAATGCAAAACTAACCATTGCTAATTATCGTATCGTAGGTAATCACCGGTGATTCATGCTTCTCGCCTATTGCACATTTTCAGCTTTTTGGACGATAGACTCAACATTGGTCCAAACAACCCAATTTAGGCCCACCAATTTGAGACGTAAGATTGGGGCTCCAATTCCACGATTGGGCTTCCCAATCGGTGGTCCAAACAGAGCCAAAAATTTTCCCATCAACTTGGTATTGTCAAATGTAATTGAATGCTTTTGTTTTTACTATAGTTGTTTTTTCTATTTCAAATAAGATGGAAGCTGAGCTTTATCAAAAATGTTTCATGGCCGCACAATTTATACTCGAAACATAGTGAATTATCATGAAAAAAAGTAAAACATAAGCATTCAACTATACTCTTTTCGGTCATAATTATAAGAACACGTTAACTTTTTTTTAAAAAATTTTAAAAAAATCCTAAAAAAGCTAATTGCATTACTTAAAGACATTAAAATTTGTCGTTTTTCTTCAAATTATGTTGTTTAACTTACGAACTAATATATAATATAATAAAACACAATGTATGATATAATTAAGTAATGTAATTAGTTTTCTTAAGATTTTTCTAAAATTCTCTAAAAAAAAGTCAACAGGCCTTATAATTAGGACCGGAGGGAGTAGTCATCAATACCATATATAGAAGCTAATCTAGTTATGGCCACTTGAGAAATAAATCAAAGAGCAAATATATAAATGAATGTCCGTTCTAAGTGTGGGTTACGTGAGAGAGTCAAAATAGAGTATATCCTTCCTCGTGTTTCCACTTCTCCAATAAATTATTCAACAGGTGAAGATGAGTTGGGGATTTGAAAGGTCCGACGGTGGCTAGCTCAGGAAAATGACGGTGGCAATGACTGAACAGGCACCAGAGTTGGAGGATGGAGTTATTTGAAAAGTCCGATGGTGATGAGCTGCGAAAAACGATGGCCACTGTGACTGAACACGCACCAAAGCTCCGTGAGCAATTTTGGTTTCCAACTTTTACATCGGAGCCTTCTGTTTTCAAAGCAAGGGGCAAATTTGTCTTTTAAACACGTAACTTAATTTCACTTTAGCACCTGAGTATTATAATGAGATTTCAAATTTTTTTGGGGCAACTGAAATTAATTCACTACCATGGTCCTTACTTGAAATTTTCGCAAGAACAAATGTGGCTAAGAAATTTATTTTTTTTAAAAAAAATATTTTTTATTTTTTTAAAAGTTTTTTATATTTTAATTTTGTCTCTAAAATACTAAAACATATAATGTGCAAGGTACGAGAAATAAACTCGATTTCGAATTTAAAAAACAAAAGTTATGAATGCAATAGTAATACTGCATTTACATATATGGCTATGAATATGCATTTATAAGTTTTCGTTTGTTTTAACTTCTTAAAAGTGCTTATATGATTTTAAGATAAATATATCAAGAGAGTTTTGTTTTGGTTATGGAAAAGTGCTTATATTTTATTTTGATAAATATATGAATACTGCATTTAAAATATATATACTTTGTTTTGTTCTTATTATAAGACACTAACTAACTATTGTATTTTGCCCTTTTCATAAAGCACTTGCAAATTTTTAATGTGCATTAAATTTATTTTTCCATGTTTGTCCATATTTAATGAGGGTAATAGAAAAAAGTGATCATTAATATAATATTTGAGTTTGGTGTGGTTAACAAGGGTAATATTGAAAATCACTTGAATTTGAGGGCAATTTAAATGCTTTTAACTAATTTTATTAGTTTGTGACAATTGGTAGTTTGTGCCTTATAATAAAGATGAGAGAGAGTATTAAGAATTTGTTGTATAGTAGTGTTTAGTTTTTATTTGTGATTAAAATATTTTTTGCATATAAAATACATGCAAATGTGCCTTAGTAATCGGTCTTTTAAGTTTGCTCACATAACAATTTGACCCAAGAATTTTATTTTTTTAAAATCAAGCTCCTAAAGTTTCATGATCATACATAATTAGTGCTTATATACCTACGCTAACATTAGATCCATTAGATCCATTTGATTCATGTATTAGGCATTCACACAGGTTTACCGTTCTTGTACTCTCCAAGTGTTAACACTTACCTCTATATATATATATATATATATAAAGTGCTTATATATCATTTAAAGACATATAATTATAAACAACATGTAGGATCTAATCATTAAGTCAATAATGACCCTTTAGAATTTGGTTAGAAAAAAATAAAATTTAATTTATTGACCAAACTGATGAAATAAGTCTAAGGAACCAAAAATTTCATTATCCTTTAATATTACTCTCTTCAATCCTAAATATGAACCATAATTAATTCTTGTTTTTTAGACTTAAAAAAATTAATTAATTATTCAATCATATATACTATGTGTCATTAAATTCTATTAGTTTATATGGCAGACTAATTGTTTAGGTTAAAAAAATGATAAATATAAATAATTTAAAATAATTTATCTAATTTCATTAGTTTCTTTAAACAAAATTAAATAGTTTTTATATTTTAAAGAGGATGCAGCATATTTTTATTAGGGCTATGTTTTATTTCTCTACAAACACACGTATTTATAAAATTTTTGGAAAAATTATGTTGAGATCTCAGTAAAAAAATTTATGTTAAAGAGGCCCCGTAAAATCATGTCATTACAATAAAGTTCCAATTATTAACCCTATGGGCTACCATGGCGTTGTCATTAGCAACCCCTTTAGCATTATTAACAATTATATAAGACTTTACTATAAATACGCGATTTCACAGAATCTCTTTAATATAAATTCCCTTACTCGATACTTCAACGCAATTTTTACAAAATTTTTAGCCAGGACTTATTCCCAATTTTTTCCATACACCGTTCCTCTTAATCTTTTTCTTTTCTTTCTTTTTTTTTTTTTTTGGTTTTTTTGGCATATGCCCCTAACAAAGTCTTCGATTTTTTTCCCCTACCAGAAAGAGGACCACAGACCACAGAACTTTCTATTTACGGGGGATGATGCCACTCTGCCATGGACATCGGAACCCCACAACGACACCTATGTTCAGTCATATTTAATTCATACAGTGTAAGGTTATGTTGGAGTTGATGAGCTGGAAAAGTTTGGTTGTATTTAATTTATAAAATTTATCTAATTTCATTAATTTCTCTAAAAAAATTAACTGGTTTTTATATTTTAAAGAGGATGCAGCATATTTTTATTAGGGCTATGTTTTATTTCTCTACAAACATACACCTACTGATAAAATTTTTGAGAAAATTATGTTGAGATCCCGAGTCAAGAAATTTATATTAAAGAGGTTCCGTGAAATTATGTAATTATAATAAAGTCTCAATTATTAACCCTATGGGCTACCATGGCGTTGTCATTAGCAGCCCCTTTAGTATCATTAACAATTTTACGAGACTTTACTGTAAATACACGATTTCACGGGATCTCTTTGACGTAAATTTCTTTACTCGATACTTCAATGCAATTTTTACAACATTTTTAGCCAGGACTTTTTCCCTATTTTTTTCCACAAACAGTGCCTCTTAATCTTTTTCTTTCTTTCTTTTTTTTTTTTTTTGGTTTTTTTGGCATATGCCCCTAACAAAGTCTTCGATTTTTTCCCCCTACCAGAAAGAGGACCACAGACCACAAAACTTTCTATTTACGGGATGATGCCACTCTGCCATGGACATCGGAACCCCACAACAGCACCTATGTTCAGTCATATTTAATTCATACAGTGTAAGGTTATGTTGGAGTTGATGAGCTGGAAAAGTTTAGTTGTATTTAATTTATAAAATTTATTTATAAGATTGATTTTGAGTGTAATTGTAAATCTAGTGAAACTATGATTTTGTTGAAGAATATCTGAACGGTACCACAATCAATTATAAATTTAAAATTATGATTATCTTATAATTACCAGAAGGTCAACCTAGGTCTAAATAAAAACTCACTTTTAAGGAGTCCGGTCATATCTAGACTGGTTTTAGAACCGAATTAAAAAGCAAAATTGAACATGTCCAAAACTATGGTTATCTTATAAATCAATTATGAACCCCGAAACATTAATTACTTAAGCATCTCCTACATTTGAAGCTTGAAGTGAATCAACTAAGAAGATCCTCTAAACATAATATAAGCCCCTTTATCTTAAGCTTGAAGTGAATAAACTATAAAAGAAGCTCTCTGATCTCAACAATGATAACTCTAAAAGGATGATCCACCGCACATTAATTCTCTCATATTGAATTAAACGCATTCAATTGTTCTATAAAGTTAAAACTACGTTTATCTCTTAAGTTACCATCTACCAAATGATCCTTTGATTATATGTGAAAATCAATTATAAAGCCAAAATCAATTATGGATATCTCATAAGCTACTAGCTATTTACCTCCTTATATATATATATATATATATATATAGCTTTTCAATTATATTTTCCTAAAAATTTATGTGTACACTATATTTTTTATTCAATCAATTCTACCTAAAATCTTAGCTAAAAGATGAAAAAGGCTAGAGGATGAAAAGTTTTTAAAAAAAGAAAGAAAAAAAGAAAAAAAGCACAGCAATTAATGAGGACAAGACAATGATAAAAGATAAGTCACTTTCTAGGGAAATTGTTTAGTTCAAAACATAAATTATCTATGGGGTAATTAATAATAATGTTTTGTCAATTTTAACTCCATTTAATTTATATTGGAAAGAGAGAAAAAGAGAAATGTAAAAATCATTTATAAAGTAGCTTGAGAGGGGCAACAAATTTAATAAGGGTGAATGCAGAAAATTATATCTATTTAAAGCATTCATTAGTATGTGAGTATGAAGTACAAGTGATATACTTCCTCCAATCTATAATATAAGATACTTCTAGAAGAATAATTTAATCCACAATATAAATCATTTATATGATGATTAATACTAATCACTTTTCAGTTTTGTCATTGTAATTAATATTCATTTTTAATTTAACCATTCATTAAATTTTCAAACACATTTTTCAATAGAGGTGAAAGTGAAAAAAAAAAGTTTTAATTTATGACATATTTAACGAGTTACAATCACTTTTTATATGCAATTAATGAAACTTGAGGTGCAATGAGATCTGAGCCTACATATATATATATGCAAGAAAATAAAGTAAAGGAACCAAAAAAAGGACACTAACCACAATGCGCGTTATAAGATCCCACATAAACCACTAATTTTATAAATTCTACTAACCCAACGCTGATTTTGGTGCACCCGAAGCATGTGAGAACTGCTTGTAAAAGATATGGTTAAGACTTAAGAGTGTCATAATTGATTTGCTTAAAGGTGTTTGATTGATAATTTCATATTTAATTTAATCAAAACTAAACTTCATCAATCTGACCAGCATTTGATCAAAAATTAATCTGACCAGCATTGACACTTCAAGAGGAATTTTTGGTTATTATTGATGATATAAAAAAGGAGATATATCCATACCTATTTTATTATCAAATTATTTATATATGTTTGGACTAAACTATATCTTTTTAATCATCACTACTCATTAGCCTCTCTTTTGAAGCCTCCTAAAGTAAAAGAAAATTTCAAACTAACTAATAAAATAAGGCTTTTCAAAACTTTTGTTCTTTCAATCTATATCACATTAAATCACATTTTTATAATGTATTAAGAAAATCACTCCCAACTAATCTATGGTCAAATGGTCTGGCCGTAATTGAATGAAAGTCATCTTATTTATTTAATTTATTTTAACATATATATGTTCAAAAGTCTCCATGTGTGTGTATGATAATTATGTAGATTGAATATTTGAAATATAAAAATGTTCAAATCTTTTACATATAATAACAAATTATTCATGCCAAATAAATTATGTAGAATCTATGAAATATGTTTGTGTGTGACAAAATGTCAAAATAAATATAAAAAGATGGATTTTTAACTCATTCAGTGGCAGATTGATTACTGCCTAATTTTTTTTATCATCAGTTTTCGTTTGTTTCCCGAAGAATCTAACTAACTAACTAACGAATTTAATGAGCGATACCAATATTTCCAGTCCATTATGTCTTTTTAGTCTGAAATAATAACTAACTAATAATCAATTCCCTAGCTCTCTCTCATCACGTCTTTCTGTTTTCTAAAGTGGCTGCTGCTGCCAAAATTTCAACAGAAATACACATACATAATCACTGTCACCTAGAAAAAACATCAGCTTACACCCTAAAACTCCGGCCAAAACCATGGAAATCAAAACACATATATAACTCCCAGTTCATAACGGAACTATTAGTTCAACACCCTCCATTATTATTATTCTTCACTATAACTATGTATATAAATACTGATATATTAGTTCTCCTTTCTGAATACAACAGACTAGCTAATACCAGATTTACTCAATTAATTAGGGCTTATTGGGAAGAAGAAGAAGAAGAAGAAGAAAGCCATGAAGTTTGGTATGTGTGTGTTGGTTGGAGGAATAATGATACTTATGTGTATGGTTTCAACAAGCGAGTGTGTGAGAGGCAGATTGGATGGCCAATTTCATAAAGGGTATGTGCCACCTTCAGGTCCTTCAAAGTGTCACCTTTCTTCACTTAGTCCTCAAAGTTACAACCCTACAACTTTTCCTACTATTAATAATCATGATGATGAGGATGGTGGTGAGGATTATATTATATGCCCTTAATTATATTGTTGTTGTTTTTATTATTATTATTATTTACGACATATGTCGAATCTTATTCCATTTATATTTTGTTCTTTCAGTGTTCTTAATTTCTATATATATTATATTTATATACACCTGTTCTAGCTGCGGCAGCATCATGTACTGAATAAGAAAACAATGAGTCATCCAGTAATACAGATACATCATTGTATTGCAATATGCGTATAGATTAATGTTTATTCAATTTATTTAATATTTCATGCTTACCTAATATATATATATCGATTGTTAGAACTTTATATTATCCTCACTCTTTGGGTATGTGCTTTTTCTTCATTTTATTTCTAAAAACTTAGATCTTTTGCTTATATAATAGTGCCTAAGTACTCTAATCTCCAATACTTCATATATATGTGTGCTCTATCCATCTGGTCCTGAATATATATGGTGCATTCTCAGAAAATTCTTCATCCATTCAATTCAACATGGTATGTGCACCATATATATTCAGATATCACCATATATATTTTGAGTCTTCTGCTACTAAATTGTAACTGAGGTAAACTTAACTTAGTATTTTTGCCCCATTTTAAAAATTTTATGAATAATTTTGCACCCAGGTAATGTTTACGGCACTGGATCTACATTTAAAAAAAGTTTATGGACATTTCTATCTGGATTTACTTTTTCTTATTTATCACTTCACCTTCAATTCAACATGGTACGGGGATTAAACATTTATTACTGATTTGCATAAAAGAGAAGAATGTAAGGAAGCGAGAGAGACAATAATTGAACCTAAGCTAAGGTCAACAGGCATGGACCAAACAAGAAAAACAGAATTAAATTGTGAGGAGCCATGGGTCAGCTTTTAGACAGCTGGAAATATGGAATCACACAATGTACTTTTGAAAGGGACTTAGAGAAAGAGAGAGGTAAGAAGAGAGGGATAGATATATCATGCATTATAGAGAGAGAGAGAGAGAGAGAGAGAGAGGCGGTTAGGTAAGAAGAGGGATAGATAACATGCATTATGCATCAGTGTTTAACTATCAACATTTCATATCTCACGAGCATATCTAACCTCTTATGATATCTACTATTCAGTTCTGTTCTCCATCCAACCAAATTGAAGTCACTTTTATCAAGATTATATATATATATATATATATATAATAGAGACTCTAGATTTGATGTACGTGTTAGTATTTAATTTGTTAACTATCCCATTTATCCTGTTTTGCTAGTTGGCCTATAGATGTTAAAAAAATATAAATAAAAAAAACCTACCATAACCTATTTTATTACTCCGATCCCTCGCGTGAGACCAGTTTAAGAAGTTAATCTTAGTCATAAATATAAAATTTATTATCATTTTTTAAAATTTATCATTATTAATACTTTCCCAACAATACAATAATCAAGAAGGAGAAAGAACGAGTAAATTAAAGAATATAAGTAGAGTGTTTTAAAAAATATATGTTATATTAAATAACTCAATTAACTTTTTTAATCTAATTAAATAAGATTAATAACTGAATGGAGTAGAACATATTGGATATTTTGTCAAGACAACAAATGGATTGAAGGGAAATTAAATATTCTTATGGTCCTTAATATAAAAACTATTTAACTAATTTGATTATATTACAAAAGTTAAGTTAATTAATTATAAGAAATATGACATGTTTTTCTTAAAATAATTTAATATTCCTTAATTACATCCCTCTCTCTTATTGAAACGTATACAATTTAAAAAAAATATTGATAAATATAAGAAAAAAAATATTATACTTAGTATTAAAATTAACTTCTCAATTATGTTATATATTAAGGATTGGAGGAGCATGTGATATAATTTAACTAAAATTTGATATTGGATCTATCTTGGAAATTTATACGAGGAAACAAATGGGAGAATTTACTCCATAATTTGAGGTTGACACGTGGCTCGATGCGAAACCATCTAATATTGAATGATTTTCATTAAAACAATCATATAGGAAAGATTATGTTTATGTCACAACCAAGAGTCTTAATTGTCAACTCAATTGGCTTCCGTTAACAATTTTATAAAATTTAAGTACAATTACGATATTTCACAGAACCGTTTGATTGTATTTTTTTTTTGGTTGGGACTTAAACGTAATTTTTCCTATAACTTTTCTTTCTTTCTTTTATTTATTTATTTATTTTTTGGGTTGCCATGTTGGAACTTGGAAGTATTTCCATTTTATATTTACTGAGAATTAGCAACTCGAGCACTGCCCACTCTGGCAGTCTGGCCGAAGCTTGTCAGGATTTATATTCATGCATGGTTTATGAAAAAATTTGGATTTTGTATGTGAAATTTTAATTATCAAATTTGGACTTTGTTTTAAAAAAAATTAAAAATTATTCTTTGAATAAAGGACAAGGGCTATTATAAAATCATGTAACCAATACAAAATACCATAAGCCTAATGCAGAGGATGAAATAATACAAACCCTAACAACCTGAAGCACTAAATTAACTCAGGCTGAAACACAATTATTTTAACATTTATGGCTCAAGTTACTTGGTCCATTAATTAGAATCTGGTGGTCCCATTTCCTAACTTTAATTTTATTATATCTTTAGAAAATTAGGTTTCTTGTATTATTTGGCTGAAAGATGCTGGAAGCCACACCATTTTACTCTCTACTTAATTCGACAGATTTGATTTTTTTTCCTCATATCCTACGTGTTTTTTTAGCTTTTCTTTTTTTAGGGTCCATGATTAATGTGTGTAATAAACATTAAAGCAGATAAAAAGTCAAATGTATCCTCATATCATCATATGTGATGTGATCATACATATCTTCACTTAAGTGAAATGATCGATTTGAATGAATTGTTACGTGCAAATTATTATATCTTTTTGTCGTCCCACAATTGTTAAGAACATGAAATAATTTTAAAAGCAAAAACAATACTCCCTCTGGGCTTTAATATATGATATATTTAAAGGGTTGATATTGATCCTAAATATAAGATATATTTTTCATATTTATCAATATTTTTCTAATTTACCCTTGATGCCCTCAATAATAATTAAGAAGAAGATGGAATGAAAGAATTGATAAAGATAATTAAAGTGTTTTAGAAAGTATATATTATATTAGCTAACTTATCTAACTCCTTTAATTTAATTTAATTAAGTAAATAATTCTTTTGTTAAGGACTGGATGGAATATAAAGTTGTGTGTGTAAACAAAATTTAATGTCTGTAACATGAAATTTAAATGTCACGAATTCAATTACAAACTTATAAACTAAAATTAATTATTGATTAAAAGTTGATGATGACATGAACTTATTGAGGCCAAATTGATGAGATAATTATATATGTAGAAATATATACCAAAACAAACCATTGATATTTTATACCAAGTAGTAACTCTTATTTGATGGTAGAAGCCAAGGGTCAACTGTGGGCAAAAAAAAAAGACAGAAGGTAAGGATCAATTAAAGTAAAAGTTAGCTGGTGGTCCGACTCTAGGAAATAATTTAAACTTTAAAGAGCCCATCTTAAACATATACACACTTAACATTTGATACTTAACTAATAATGATAAAAGAATTTGTTAATGGACCACATCAAAATCTAACCTAATTTACCCCTACTGAATAAGTTTTACTTTCAGACAAAAAAGTTTTCAGAAAAAAGGCCAAAACTTAGGATTTGACTCAGTCAAGGTTAGATCAAACACACTCAATGTCCAATCTTTAATATTAGGAGCATTCTAAAAGAAATTTATGGTCCATAATATAAGTCATTTTATGGATCATTAATAAAAGATTTGAAATCCATAGTACTTCCTCCGACAGACAATATAAGTCACAATAACTCATTCATTAGAACTAAGAAATTATAATTAAATCATTCTATATGTCTTAAACTGAAAATATTTTCAAATTTTTACATATTAAATGAGGTTTTGAATAAGAGTGAAAAATACAAAGAACCTCATTTAAGCATTAATTACATAGGTAAAATTAATAAATAAGCATTAATTACTCTTCAAGTGACTTATATTATGCATCAAGAGGAGTGTTTGTCTGGATGTTATTAAATATTCACAAAGTTGAAAAAAAAAACATTTCATTTTAAGAAAAAGTTGATGACTTAACCACCTCTCCTTACTTATAGAGAAGTAATTATAAGTGATCAATAATATGGATCAAAAGTAGTATTATTAAGCTGAACATTTCTTCTAGATTTTCCATTTAAATAGTTAGACTTTCAACTTCCTTGCTTGCAACAAATTTGAGTAAATCTATATCGAAAAACTATAAAACACTTTAATATAAAGATCTAGTTGACTAATTTGAATAAATTAAGGAAGATAGATATATTAGTTATTTATAACAAATTATATAAATGTTGATTTTCCTAAAATATCATATCTCATCGTATATAAATGCTTTTGGATAAAAACTCTTTAATGTGTGCCGTCAATAAGGATACATAGGGAAAAATGTTATATATTTGAAAGATAACGTAGACTAAAGTATTATATTTATGATAAAATCAAATCTCTAATTAGATCATATGTTAAAGCTAAAGGTAGTATAATTGATTTTCCAAACACTAAGTATCTTATAATGGTTAGTTGAAGTGACACGAGTTAAAGAGCTAATTGGACATGAGCGCGTGATGATTCTCTTACCTAGTAGTCAAACATAAATCTTCTCTTATGTCAAACGTAAAACACGCACCACAATAATTCACATGCCTTTTTATTAACCTTTTATCTCTATAAAACTCTGCAGATGGAACAAGAAAAGAGTACACCAGCAAAGAAGAGCATGATTCTCTCTAAATCGAAAGAGAAAAGTATATATATGTGTATGGATAGACATAAATCTAGCTCTCAGACAAGGTATGTACTTAATCACTGCTTCATATTCATCTTCTTTTATTGCACTTCTCTCAGTTTTCGTCCATATAGATCCTCTTTCTCTGATTGAGTTGCTTTCCTCTGCTTTGTTCTTAGGGTATCATCAGACTTTGTCCCCTTTATTTGTTGCATAAATTAATGATCGAAAAGATTTCTTTCTCTCTTATGAGGGTTTACTGAATAGAAAGCACATGGATTTCTGAAGGTATGGGTGAGTGGATTCCATGCCATGCCTGTCAAGTGAGCAGTCTCTTCTTGTGTATTACCCTTCCTTTTCATTGTCTGTTCGACCCTGAACTTAAGCATCGATTCAACTGATCTATGTTTGTGTGTGTGTTGCAAATTTCATTTACATGTCTTGTAAATGAATGGATTCTGAAAAATATGGGTATAAAAGAGAGATGGCTTAACTTAGAAAAATATTGCTTTGGAGATATCATATACTTTTAGTGTGATGTTGTGGTTCAGATTTCTCTAGGGTTTTTGCCTTATATTAACATATGGCATGGCAAACAGGTATCACTTTCACTATACAAACTAGATCTTATAGTATGGATGGGATGAAGGTATATAGTATAGTATATATGTATAGTGGCATGAAAACATTATTTACGATCTGAATTACTAGAAATCAATTCATTAATACACTTAGTTTTATAATTAAGATGCAACAAAAACAAAATTGTGAGAAATAAGAATATAAAACAAGTCTATACGAGTCTTAGGGAATATCCTAAAATGAGGAAGTCTTCATATGATGTGAGATTATGAGAATAAATATATATATATATATATATATATATATAGTTTCAGTTTTCAACCTCATAACTTACATATAATCTTAAAATGTTGAGTTTATACATGGGTTATTTCTGGTCACATATATCATTTTATTCAGTCAACTTTCGGTTGGTGTTTTATTAGGAGATGTATTTACTTTTGTCAAAAGTTTCTCATATTTTATCATTTACTTCTTCACATAACATAATTTTGAGGACTTGCACAAAGTTTAGAGTATATCATATCATATATTCTAGCACCAACCACTTTTAATATAAGATTTGCTCCAATTAAAAAATTAAACTACAAACTAGATATTATTTTAAGGAGCGGGGAGCATTTGTTTTCAAGATATGGTATACCTGCGTTTCATATAACTTCTTAAAATTAAATGTTTTCACATTCTAATCATGGATTTTTTTTTGTTCAATCCAATTTTGTACTGTGTACATGTTTTATGTTATATACGAGGCTCTTACATATATTAGTACTCGTTAAATTATCTACCTTGAACAAAAGGGCCTAAAATTTGGTTTGAGTAGTAAAGCAAACTCCTAACAACCAATACCCAACTAATTAACTTTAATTAAACTGTAGTGTTAAAATTATATATATAAATGTGGAGCCATATTATATAAATATGAATGCATGTGAACTTAGTTATCATCGGGGTAGTTCATATTTTTCTAAATTATTTAAACTGACAGTCACAGAGGTTGTTTTAGAAGTAGTGTCTGTTATAGAATATGTGGAACATGTGTTGTGTGTGTGTGTGTGTGTGTGTGTGTGTGTGTGTGTGTGTGTTTGTGCGCGTTATATTTAGTGTCAAAAGTAGGAGGGTAGAGTCTTGTGGCAAACTTTGGGGTCGAATAGGCAACGAATCAAAGGGACACAATGTAAGAGACTAGTCATTTGACAAGTTTCTGCCATGGAAGTCAACACCTTTTGTTTGCTGATGATGATCTTTACGAGTTCTACAAGATTAATTAATATAATATTGGAGTGATCGGGATTCAAGAGGTATAATTCCATCAACTATTTATAATTCTTTTCCTTGTACGAGATTAATTTTGAAACTTTTAGAATTTTAGTTTCACTTACTCGTAATATTAGTCTGTCTTCTTCTTCTTTTTTTTTATTTGGTCAAGGTTTCCCATTCGAGACGTAGAGCACAAAGAGTTTTCACATCTTCCAACACTGCTATTCTCTTTTTGGTGTTAGACCACCTATTATCACCTCAACCAATAACTCATTGATTAGTGTGTCTTCTCCTAGCCTAACATGTGTGTCTATCTGGGAGCGTGCAAGGATCTTGGAATCTAAAGATGGGGTAAAAATATGATTAATGACCTTTAATTTATTACAAGTGTTGATTTTTGTGAATCTATATGTGTACTTAACAAATCACAAACCTATTTTTTATTTGGTCTTTAATATAAAAGCAAGTTGACTATATTAAAAATATTAAAGAAACTGAATAAATTACTTTAACTATAGTATGTATTACAAGATCTCCCTGAAATACTTGTATATTAGTTTGAAAGAAAATGATAAATATAAAAGATAAAATGAAATATATATATATATATATATTTTGGATTAAAATAAACCTCTAAACTAACTCTTATATTCATGAACTAAGGTAGTGGCTGGGATTTTAGAAAAAGAAAACAAGGCTAAGGTTGATTCTTCTATACAACGTGCATAGGCTGATGGATCCATTTAAAAAAAAAATCACTGATACATAATACAAATAGGTAATCTGTGCAGTCATTTCCATACTGATTATAGAGGACAAGGTTTAGAAAGTGTAACCAGTAGCAATTTTGTAAATATTGGTATATTTTATAAACTGGTCCTTCTAACATAAGTCTGAAAGATAATTTCTACGGGATCTGAATCCTCTCATTGTTCCTCTCTCCTCATCTCTCTTCATTCTCTCACATACACACATGATATTGACATTTATTTATTTATTTTTATTTAAAACAAACACACACATGTGTGTGTGAGAGGATAAGGAGGGATGAGGAGAGAGGGACAATGAGAAAATCATCTCCCAATTTTTAAGCTGAGCGTTCATAAAACCGTCTAAAAAGTAGTAAAAAATAATTAAAACAAATTTCTGGACTAGGTTCAAAAAGTTAAAAAGTGTGTCTTTAAAATTCTAGACCTAATCTTGAGAACCGGTATTGAACATAAGATAGTTTCTAACTTTCTAAGTTACTCTTATCAAGTTTTTTTAACATGTCTAAATTAAATGTTCATTTTTAATTTGGTGAAGTGAATGTATTATGTTTTTTTTAAGTAAAAAAGTGAATTTCATTAATATTCCAAAGAATGATTCAAAAGAACCAAAAGAGAATGATCCAAAGCCATAACAGATCATATCAATGTATTATTTTTCAAAGACAAGTACCTAATTTGTTTCTAAGGATCATAGATGATAAGTAATTAGGAAAATTTCAAAAAAAAAATAAAGGAAATAGGGAAATTCCAATTCAGAGCAGTGAAATCGGAAAATATCAAATCAATCTTTATGTACTTTTTTTTGCATAATTACAAAAATGCCACCGAATTTTTAACAACACGAGTATCGTAATTCATAACAAGAGTATATTAATTAACAACATCAGCAAAAACAACTCACAGCATAAATACATAGTACCTAAATGCTTCTGGTATTGTTAATTTAGATACTTGTATTGTGAATTAAAATACTCGTATTGTTAAAAATCCAGTAAAATTTGATTACGCCCAAAAAAAAAGTACAAAAAGACTTATTTGAGATTTCCCGATTTCGCTGTTCTGAATTGAGATTTTCCTATTTCTCTTATCTTTTTTTGAGATTTTCCCTAAGTAATTTGTACTTAAAATCCATTAAAAAAAAGTTAATGTGTACTTACACGCGTCCTTATCGTAACCAGGCTCTCATATAACTTATTGGACACTTGAAAAAAAAAATCCTATAAATTATCTATTTTATGTTGGATTATATATGTATCAAGTGTAGCTTTTCCTCAAGTATATGTATTAAGAGCCCGTTTGGATGCAGCTTTTGAAAAGTCCTTTTGATGCATAAGGGCTTTTTCCAGAATGCCTTTTGAGAAGGCCTTTTGTGAAAAAGTTGGTTTTGAAAAAATGAGAGTGTTTGGATAAATGTTACCAG
>JBAGKO010000004.1:1752797-1769710 GCA_037177275.1 Acacia concinna | reverse complement strand
AGGGAAAGAGGAAGGAGAAAAGTGGAAAAATGAAGAAAGAGAAAAGTGAAAAAGTAGCTTTTTGAAAAGTTGGTTTTTGAGGAAAAAAAGTTGGTTTGGGGGTAAAAGGACTTTTATGAAAAATAAGAGTGTTTGGGTATATTTTTCCCAGAAGAGCTTTTTGCCCCAGAAGGGCTTTTTTTTGGGTTATCCAAACACCCCCTAAGTGTAATTGAGCGTCATTGGTTTTTATAGATCTTTATCAAACTGCAATCAGCTGGTAAATAAATAATGAAGTTCGAGCAAAAGAATTATTTTAACCTCCTGCCTTGCTTACCAAAAAAGGATCTTAGGAGTTATTCCCCCCATCTTTAGAATAAGGCATATTTTAAAAATTGATATTGATCATAATTACAAGACGTGGTTTTCATATTTATTAGTTTTTTCTTAATTTATTTCTATTGATAGTTCCTTAACAATAATTAAAGAAGATGGGGAATAAATGAATTAAAGAAAATATCTGAACTGTTTTTGAAAATATATGTCTAGGGAGTATAAATGTTTGGGAATAAACTATGTAAATTTCAAACCATATACCTAAACTTTGTTGCTAGGAAAAAAGGAATTAATTATACAAAACAACTATGTAATTGAATCAATTTTAATAAATATGTCTTACATTAAATATGAGAAGGAAGGAGTTCTATACAAAACAAATAGTGTAAGCCAATAAGTAACTACCCCACACACACACACATTTTTGTGTTTGAAATTATATTTTTAGTTTCAGCGAACTATTGGTTACATGCCTGTATGATACAAAACGATTAATAAACTACGTATGCATTTGCTTGATCTCTTTGCTCAATATGTTCCCCTATGTTTATTGGAAACTAACCCCAAAAACATCATACTTGTTGGACGCCTTCTAGGGTAAATTTCATGGTCTTTAATATAAGTCGTAAAAGGTTGATTAATTAACATTTCTCAATTTTATCTTTGCTCCAAATTCCTAAAAGAATAATTTAATTATAATTCAGCTTCTATATATGACTCATCCAATGCCGTGTTTTTTCTTCCTCTAGTTAATAGGGGAAAAGTTGAATTTTTTTGGAAAAAAAATTAAGACATATTTAATAATTTTTTTTGTAATGTTCTGATAAGGTGATTGGAGAGAGTGTACTTCTCTAAATTTATATTCTTACTTGTTCTCAAGTAAAATTCAATGGAGAAAATATATTTTCTGCCAATTGCCAACGAGTTTAAGACGAAGTTATTAAAGCAGTGGAACTGCTAACTGCAGTAAGTAACGAATTAAAGCAATGGTATAATATGTTTATTTTTTTAAAAAAAAAGTATCATCTTTAGATTTTTAGCTCGAGTTGTACTTAACTGATATTTTGAAATAAAAAATAATACATTCTAAAAGATATACTCATGTGCATGGTAATGATTAATAATTAGTTGCATGAATGTGTGAATACAACATAACATAGGATATTTGATGTGGCAATGTTCAATATGAGGAAGACAAATAAGTTACATCAATTAGAATTAAATTAACTGCTTTTATGTACTCTCGATTCTGATTATGAGGCTCAATTGACTTTTTTTTAGAGAATTCTAAAAAAACTAATTACATTACTTTAAGACATAAATTTATTGTTTTTTAACTATGTTGTTTGACTTATAAATTAATATATTATATAATAAAACACAACATATGATATGATTAAGTAATGTCATTAGCTTTTTAAGGATTCAAAAAAAAGTCAATTGGGTCCTATAATTAGAATGGTAGGGAGGAGAACTAAGCATTTAATAACTGATAATGATTTAAATCTAACTTACAAGCGGTTGGGCAAAAAAAAAACTAACTTAAAAGCATTCAACTGGATTTTTTATTTTGATTACTGATTTTCTTGATGCCTTGTGCTTTCCATAATTTTCAATTCTATAATTTTGGAATCAAATTCCGAATAAATACTATATTATTTAATAGTTAGCTCAAATACTATTAGAATGGCAATTAAATTTTAACAAATAGTATCCAAAACTTTAAATTTGTTGTAATTCATTTTGTAACTAAGAAATTAAGGTTTTATGTCAATATTTTACTTAATATTTGAATTCATCATAAATTTGTTTACATCAGTTTTGAAGATCAAACAAACTAATTTCATATTGACTAATGCCAATATTTACACTCCATCCATCGTTTTAGTTGGATATAATAATGAAGCAAGGCATCAATTCCAGATTTACTCTCTCCCTCTCTCTCTCTCTGTATAAAGTCTATTATATATATATATATATATATA
Organism: Acacia concinna; assembly: GCA_037177275.1. NCBI lineage: Eukaryota > Viridiplantae > Streptophyta > Magnoliopsida > Fabales > Fabaceae > Acacia > Acacia concinna. Next base: position 1,767,410 of record JBAGKO010000004.1, on the reverse strand, counting down.
TATCATCCTTCTGAATAAAGTATATTAGAGTTAATTAGGGTTATTCGCTAGCAACTAGCTAAACACTTTTGTGTATATGATGCAGGAAGGGAAAGAGGAATGGGGGAGGAAAAAGGAAGAGGAGACATAAAGAACACATACAAAGTAAATGGGTCGTACAGTTTATAAGCTCAAACTTTTTTTTTTTGCCCGAAAACATTTATAGAATTCTAAAATTAAATGAAAATTATAATTAATGATAAGAAATAACAACTAAACCAAGATTAAAACAAAATTTCCCTATAATAAAGCTCAATATATCAAATATTAAAAATCTTACTTAACCATTATGACATATTGGTATGTGTCAAAATCGTAAAGGATTTTAATTTCAAAAGTACTTTCTGGAGCCAACTTTCAAAACATGCATGCTACCTCAAACATATCAATTATTTATGTGGTTGTGTACACATGGTAGACTTTTAACTAACGAAGCTCGTTTTCAATATGGTATGCATGCTTCTGCTATTTGTGATATTTGTAAGTCTAGACAAGAATCATTATTGCATGTGTTATGAGATTGCAACTATATTCAGGAGCTATGGCGAAGTCTTATACCCAATGAATGGAGAGACATATTTTTCACAAGTTCTAATTGTAAGGAATGGATCAACTGTTGTATTAGACAGAATTTTTTTAGTATTGGATCATGAATTTCATTCATGCTTTACTGTGTTGTGTTGACACATCTGGTTGGCTAGGAATGATTGCATGTTTAATCAAAATTTGTGGAGTACAGGTGATTTAATAGCTCGGACTAAAGCATGTTTATCATGGGGCAGTTCGAACATCCTTTCTAGTGGTGGGGTTGTTGAAAATTGAGTTCTTTGGAGTCTTCCACCACCTGTCTATGTCAAGATAAACATTGATGATTCGCATTAGGCATTGACCGATTAGTGTACGTGTGGAGGAGTTCTGAGGGTTCAATATGGAGAGTTCATTATGGGTTTTATGTATTGTATAGGGCTAGGTTATGTGGTGTTGGTGGAAGTATGGGGTATTATCTGGGGACCCAAAATTCCTGTTTATCGAGGTTATCATCAAGTTATTGTGGAAAGCGATTGTTGTGAGGTGTTAGAATTGTTACTTTCGTCGATTCCCAATGAGAATCCAAACTATAATGTTTTGTCTGAAATCATGATAATACTAGACCATGACTGGAATGTGGAGCTTGTTTAGTGTTGGAGAGAAGACAATATGGTAGCTGATTTGCTTGCTAGAAATGCTTGGGACATGACGGTGGATTTGTTATTTGTGGAGGCCCTATCAAATGAAATGCAAAGACTGATGTTATGGGACTGTGAAAATGTGTCCTCTTCAGTAGGCTCAGTTCTATAGTTTCTAAGTCTTTCTTTTACTATATAAAAAAATGCATGCTGATGTTATTGCAACAAATGTGGATCATATAGATTCAATTTGATCAGTAATTTTCATCGATGACCTATAAATTTTATATGATATATATAATCATGATATTATGGTCCTTAATGTAAGATCCATTTGCCTAATTTGAGTAGATTAAGGAATTTAAGTAAATTACTTAATTATAACATATGTGATATAATCTCTAAAATATTTGTGTAAGATTAGATTATATATCAATTTATAACTTAGACAAATTAAGTAGTTTAATTTGAAGAAAATTTATAATTATAAGGAAAAAATAGGAAAAAGAAGATGTTGCATTTAGGACTAAAATTCACTCCTAAATTATGTCATACATTTAGGACATGATGAGTATAAATATACATATGTGTGTGTGTGTGTGATCCCTCTATTCCACAATATAAGACACTTTAATTAATTCACATGAAACAAGAAGTGACTGTTTACTCTGTTCTAAATTGAATTTTTTTCACTTTTACCTTTATTAAAAATGTATTCAAAAATTTAATGATTAAGTAAAATTAGAAATGAATATTAATTATAGGGAGAAAATTAAAAAATGAGTATTAATCATTTCACAAATAACTTTTTTTCTTTTTGTCTAAAAAATAACTTATATTTTAAACCAATCTATTCTTTTATTAGAAATGTCTATCTTGCGGATAGAATGGAGTATATATAGATGATTCCATGACAAGAAATTAGACCTAACTAGCTCACTAGCTAGGAACGAAAGCATGGTACCAGCAAGAAAATTAAATTCAGGATCAGAGGCCATGGATCAGCATTTAGTGCTGCAAACATATATGGAACTTTTGAAAGGAACAGTTGGTCCCCAAATTAATTAAGAAAGTAAAAGCGAGCAATGAATGAATGAAAATGAAATTAAAAATAAATTGTTTTTGTCCCATATATTGAGGAGGAGGGTAGGTAGAGAAGCAGAGAGACGATGCATTACCAATGACTAATGACATATAGGCCGTGTGATATGATTAGTATTTTATGTGGTGCTTAATCTGAGTTCGATTCGGTCTCATGTAATAAAAAAAAAAAGAGAGAGAAACGATGCATTAGATAATAATCTACCTATCAGCTTATTTCATGCAACACGAGCACATCTACCCTCTCACTACTTCTCAATCTCATATAATATATATATATATATATATATTTCAGTTTTGTTCTCTTCCTTAATTGAATTTTAAGGTTTCAAATAAATATATTGTGCCCACCATTGCACTATTCTGTTACTTTCCCATACCCTCATTCTAGACGTGTGGTCCAAACTTTTTCATTTGTTACTTTCATTTTATTTTTATAAGTTTAATATATTGGTAAATTCATCTCCGTCATAGTTTTCGTATAAAAAACGCATGTTTCCACATTATCAAGCTAGCCACCAAGAATTCGTGCAGTTGTTTTTTATAAGTCACTCCGTATATACCATTCATAGATCATAAATTGTATGACTTGTTAAAATTATACTACCTCTCCTCTCTAATATATATATATATATAGATATATAGATAATAGTTAGTTGGAGGGTTTGATTTTGACCAAAATATAAGACCTTAATTTATTTTACCTCCCATAGTTAGTATGTTTCCAAAACTAATTTATTTAACTTATAAATTGATATATAATATAATGATACGTATATTATAATCACATACATTTGTTGTAGGAAAATTAAATCACATATGTTATAATTAACTAATTTATTTTATTTTCTTCAATTACCTAAATTAATTAAGGATGTAAAAGACTATTATATAATGTTCTCTCCTATCAATACTCCTTAATATAAGAGTTAAATAACTAATATATAGGTATTAAAAGAATTAATTCAATTAATTATTTGTAAAAAAATATTGGTTTCCCTAAAATACCATTTTCAAATTACTAGCATTGGAACTACCCCTTGATGCAAACCCCTTAATATCTATATATATATATATATATATATATATAAATATAGATATATGTACAATAACAAATATCGATGGCTTGGAAAGCAGGCAAAAAGAAGAAGAAGAAGGCTTAGAAACAAATTATGAATTTGATAAATGAAGTAAGGTTTTACATATTTAGAACCAAAATAAACTCCTAACTAAGTCATACATTTATAGTCTATTTGGTATTACGGATTTGGAGGGAAAGGGGGAAGAGAAAAATTTATGAGTTTGATTTAAAAAGACAAAATTGGAGAAGTGGGGTTATAAAACTTAATAAAGAGAATATGTAACGTAAAAGAGTAATAAAATTTAATTTAAAACTTTTAACCCAATTTCTCTAATTTTTTCAGATCCAATTCAAAAAAAAAAAATTGTCCCTCCTTTCACTTTCCTTCTCTTCCCCTTATACCAAACAAGCCCTTAGGGCAGGAGTGAACACCTGCATTTAATTGCCATGTAAATGGAGAAGAACTAACTACTATCTTTTTCACCAAATGTGTCCCCCACCCAAAAAAAGAAGAAAAACCAAAATCATTCTACATATTTTACTATAAGTGAAAAACCTATAGTTACTGAATACATGGAGTTGGTTGAAGCATCCTTCATGCATGGATAGGATCAAAGTATACCTGCCAGTCAAAGCAAAGCTTCTCCTTACACATCATGTCAAGTATAAAGCTAGAACTCGTATGGCTTGAATCATATCTCCCACAAGAATTTTAATAAATCTGATGCCTATAGAAATCATCAGATACAATAAGCTTATTACTTCTATATACTGGCGCCATCAACCGATCTAATTATGTAATCTTGCTACTATGCTTCTCCTTTTTCTCAATCTCCTTCCTTCTTCTTTCTTCTTTTTCATATATTAGCTAGTTATTACAGTTATAGTTGTCATCGACAAGCTAGTGTGGTGGTGGGAACCACATCGGAAAGTCGGACAGAGAATATATATGTCGGATGATGTTAGGCTGAGAAGATGATGGGTGTGAGTGAATTCTGCGCTGTGCTTGTCAAGTGAGTAGTCTCTTCTTGTGGATTACTCTTCCTTTCATTGTCTGTTCGACCCTAAACTTTAAAAAAAAGTTAATTAGTTCATATATTTATGATATGATTGGGTAACATACAACAAACTTTTTGAGGTCGAACAGACAGCGAATTTAAGGTATTCGAGCAAGGGACTAATCATTTGACAAGCTTCTGCACAGAACTCAACACCCTACAATTCCTGACTCGTTTTTGGCCGGCAAGACGCCTCTCAGCTCCTCATGAATCCTATGTATAAGAATTAGGTATAAATATATTATTGACCTCAATTTAAATTTTTGTTATGCTAGCATTCTGAATTTGGTCACGCACGTGTGTGTGTGTGTGTGTGTTAGGTGTTGTTCAGATGCATTTTTCCGGGAACTTTAGTGTCTCTCTTCTATAATACTACTTTGGTCTTTAATATATAAGACTTAGCTGACTAATCTAAGTGAATTCTCATACAGACGTGATACAAGTATTAGAGATCGTGACTCCTGAGAACTGTGAATTTGTGGCTTTAGTCGCAATCTCACAGATAGGTATCAATGTATCATCCATGACCTTAACTTAAATTTACACACTGACTGTTTGAAAGCTATTAATTTTATCAATAGCTAGGAGGTATGATGATAGCCATTCCTTTAAGAATGTTATTGGCAATGCAAGATTGGTGGTTCATATAGGGACGACTGAGAGATCTTATTTAAGTATGCTCGTGGAGGGCATATTCTTGATGTGAATTTCCTCGCCATAATTGCATTTAATATGAGTAATATTTTTTGCATCTTTGATCAAGAGTGGATCTTGGTGAAGGAAACTCTAGCTACTTGATTGTACTTTTGATATTCGTCTGTGAATGCATGCCTCACCATATTTTTCAAAAAATATATATATTTTTTATTTCTAACAATGTGTTTAAAAATCCTAACTAAATTTGACCTACTTTGTTCATATTAAGAAAGTAGGTCTTTATTTATTATAACAAAACAGAGAATAGAAGACAAAATTTTAGTGTGTGATTTTCCTATATTATGGTACGCTTTTTATTTTTATCATAAGACCCATACAATTAATTTGATTATATTAAGAGAGATAGGTAAGTTAGCTTGATTATAAAAAATATGATATGTTTCTAAAAAAAAATGTAATCATCTTCTTTCGTTCCATCCCCTTTATTTTATTGGAGTAAGTATCAGTAGGGGTCATTTAAAAAAAAACCTATAAATATGATAATTAGTTCTTATATTTAAGAACAACATCAATTCTTTAACTAATTAAGTCATACATTGAACATCATATACATGAGAAGTTACAAACTTTTAGAAGCAATTAATAATTTTTGTTTAAATATCCGTAATAAATAAATAAAATGTACCTAATTCTAAGTAAATTTTAAAAATGACAAACATTAGTTAAGAATAGAGTTGTCCAAACAGGTGAGTTGGTCCATAAGGGGTTACCCTTAAAGGACCTAAACTTAAAAAGGTGTGGCCCAAAATTCCACGTACCATAAACCCCTATAGTATTGAAAGCCTTGCCCCTAGCATGTGGGCCTAAGGCCTCCCCACAAGCTTTCATATATTTTTACATTTAATCTCAAAATTTTAAACTATTTTAAAATCTTTAAAAATAAAATAATAGTTCTCCTTGAATTTCTACTTCAAATAATATATATTAAAAAAATATGGTGCCAAACTATTGCCTAAACTTCAAAAGCTAATACAAATCAAACTTCAAACACTAATAAATTAACTATTTCCCAACTAAAAAATGCCAAAACAAAATAATCTACCTCCTTTTTGTAGTGGCATATTAAAAAAAAAGAAAATCTTATAGTTATTACCTATAAAATTTATGTATATGACTATTGCATTTTCTTCGTTAATTTATGTATATGACTATTGCATTTTCTTCGTTAAGGCATTATTTTAGTTAAAATTTTCTCATTATCTCTTATAAGTCAATCTAAACACTTCATTTGTATAAATTATGGGCATCCATTTTTTATTTTTTAAAATTCATTAGTGAGATTTAAAGATAATGAGAGAGGATGAGGGGAAAGATTATGAAAGAAACCAGACTCATAAATATATTAGTTTAAGTAAAATAATGTGTTCTCTTACCTTTTAAAAGTTAGTCCTCATGTGTGAAGTGGATGCATGAATCAAGTAGTCAAAACATGTGAACTTTTAAGTACCTAGATTTTTTCTAAGTTAGTGGTGTTGCAAAACATGAGTAGGTACTTTTATTTCAACAAAGACAACAAATTAAGAAATAGGTTGGTTTCAATAGGCTGACTTTTAGTCTTAACAAACTGGCTCTTTCATTTTTTGAGGCTATAGCTTATTTAAGTCTGATTTATTTTGTACCCTTAAAATACAAATTCAACCCTCCACTTAGATGGGTTTAAATTGTTCAGTTTAATGAGCTCTATTCGATTTGATAGCTTTAATTAAGAATAAATGTAAAAAGATAGAAAATTTTAAAATATAAATTAGATAAATTATTATATTAGTATGTGTAATATAAAAAAAGGTGGTTCTATACTAATACCAATATGGAGTTAGTCTAATAGTATAAAACTACATTAGATGATTATGATTTTTGAGTTTGAAATTTAGTGGAGATATTTGTGTTGAGAGGGATAGCCGAAAACTAAATTTCTAGTGTGTGTAAAAGCAATGGAAAGTGTAAATAATTTGTCATATCATAAATTCATAATTAGTTAATTACACCTTTTCGTGCAAAGGCTAAGATAATACTAGGGAAAATTATGAACAAATACCATATGCTGTTGAAAATTCTAAAAAGCCTATTGAATAGAAGATATAATAGAGAAATACTTTAGTACCAATATAGATTTTTTAAATTTAAAAATATTTAAAATAGTAATGTAAATGATAAATTCGATATTTGTGTATTTTTACATAATTGCTAAGAAAAATAATTAGAATGGCAACATAAGTAACAAAACTCATTATCTTTAATCTGAATTTAAAAAACTTATATTGATATCAAAATATTTTTTTATCATTTCTCTTATTTAACATATTTTTTGAGATTTTTAACAGTTTAGATAGTATTTTTCCGTCATTCTTCCTTCATTCTCTGGCTTTAAAAAGCCCATAGGTCCCACAAAAAATATAAATAAATCACATATCAAATAAAATAATAAAAACATGGCCCCACTTTTCACCTCCAAAAATATCTCAGCCTCACATTCACATAAATATCGAACATTCAAACTCTTTTTTTTTTGGGACAACCATTCAAACTTACATACGCATCCGAAATATCTTCTTTCATTATCACTCACTCTTCCGGAACCTTCCAGATTCCCATGGCGTCACTCATCTTCCTTTCCAGAACGCTGAATGACTCTCTTCTATGTATAAAAATACCCAGCCATCTCCATGACTCCTTATACGTTTCCTTTATTGCGTCAATAACACAGCCAGAGACTTTTAGAATTTAGTGTGAGATTTGAAGAGCTCGGTGATTGTTACGGTCATAGATTGTGCGTTTCCATGGTTTTATGAGATTAAGTTGTTAGCTTTGTGGATAGATTTTGATGGGATGTCGTTTAGCGAAATTGTAAGTTTGTGAGGTGAAGAACTGAAGATCGATGGAGATTGGCAAGGGAGGCTTGTCATCGTTCTCTTACTATTCCATTCTTGGTATTAGTTCGGATTCAACGGCTGCAGAAATAAGGACAGCCTATCGCAAGCTTGCTTTGGTTAGTGGGTTCTCCTTTTTGTTTTGATTTTTCTGATTCCTTTAGGCTAAAATTTTTAGGGTTCTAGATCTTGTAATTAGTGACTCAGTTTCTTTTTTTCTAGGGTTGGGAATTTCTGGGTTTGAATTATGTGAGCGTACTGACAAGGGTGGGTTTTAATTGAATTTGGTGCAGCAATGGCATCCAGATAGGTGGACAAGAGCGCCTACTTTGTTGAGTGAAGCCAAACAGAAATTTCAGCAAATTCAAGAAGCTTATTCAGGTAGGGATTTATTTTTCTGGGTCTTGATTGAGATTTGAGAATCAAAATTCAAGAAAAGTTACGGTTCTGGTTTTCTTATATGTGTGATAGAATTATGTATTGAACTTGCTCTACGTTCTTCTTGGGCAGTTTTATCAGACCACAAGAAAAGAACAGTGTACGATGCAGGGTTGTATGATCCGGAAGACAAAGAAGATGAGGTGATTGTCATGGAAATTTAACATGCCTCTCCAATGCACTTCTTTTCCTTCGTCGTCCTTCCCCTTAACAAAAGATTTGTTTGATTGATCTCTGGTTCAGGGTTTTTCTGAGTTTGTGGAAGAGATGGTGTCTCTCATGGCTCAAGTGAGGAGGGAGGTATGGCTCTTCTTGTTCCTTTTCTTTTCTGACTTATTAGTTAACATATTTAAATACCAAAGATTGAATCAAAAAGTAAGTTACGCTGTGGACAGTGGACACCTTTCTTCATGATTGTGCATTTACTTTTAAACTAAGATATCTCCTGAATCAAATTTATCTAAAGTGAAAAGCATAGGGCATAGACATGGAATTCTCGAACGAGTATTGAAAAAGAAAAACGGTTGCAGGAGAAGGATTATTACACTATGGAGGAGTTACAGAGCATGTTTACAGAGATGGTTCATGATTTTAATCAGTCACCTTCATGGCATTGTGGACCTTCCATTATGGATGAGTCCTCTCACTCCTCAAAGAGGATCCGTTTGGACAAACATGGCAGAACCTAATATACATTGTAATTCCTATTCTTCTGGTTTGCTAGTTGAATATCTTTGCTCCAATGTGATGATGACGAGGGAGATGAAGATGAAGAGGATTAAGAACATGTTGATTTTGAGAGTGATTATGAAGTCTGAAACCTCAAATGAAATGTAAGCGAAGGGCACACATTGAACTCGGTTTTTGCTTTTTGGTTAGACAGTGATGACTCTATTTGTAGTAAATTGAATGTTGACGCCATGAGAGTTTGGTTATGGAGTTCTTGCTTGTTTGAAATGATGCTTTATTTTTCAAGATTTATGATTTGGTGCTATGTATCCTTCATGTCTAATGGAAGGCTTAACTAGGGTGTTGATATTGGTGATAGATGTATCAGTCCTATTAATATTTTCTCAACTAATAATCAAGTAGACGAGAGGGGAAGATAATTGAGGAAAATGATTAGTGTGTTATTCAAAAAATGTGATTTCAATAAACTTAGTAAAATTTTTTATTCTACTTAAATTAATTAATTAATTAATTAAGCTTTAGATTAAGGATTAAAGGAGTATAATAATGTAAGAGGAAAAATCATTGTTTGAGAACCAGGGTTCTTTGTACTATGAACAATAGATGTTGCAGCAATTTTCCCATTGAAATACAGACACAGCATTTCATTGGGTTAATATGGTGTTTGGTTTTTTAGGCTTGGTCTCGTTTTGGTTTTGTCCCCGTTTCAAATGGACTAAAACTCTTGAAAAACTTCTTGTATAAGTAAAAATTTGACGAACCAAATATTATATTAGTTATATTATATATTTTTTATAGTATTAAGGTATTTATTACCAGTAGCGATGACCGTAGGCTTTTTAAATAGGTTTTAGTATGAACCCTATTATATTTTTTTATAGGAGAAAAGAAGATACTTTTTGAACTTCAAAATTCTAAATTAGTTTTATTTTTTATAAGAGTATTGACTATAAAAGTATAACAATTGACAAGTAGGAAATCACTTAACTTAGATTTTAACGTTTAAGGTTGTTTTTTTTTTTTTGTCCTTTTCTCTTATTTAGGTCATTTGGTAATGATTGCAGGCTAGTCTGGGCCTGTGCAGAAATTGGATCCATACTCATCTTTTAAATTTTTATTGATTGGGCGCTAGCCTTTGAAAGCCCACGTCATTTCATTCCCATCTCATGCCCAAAAGAAGGGCATCAAAGCGGTCAGATTTGGTAATATAATTCTATTGAAATAGATCAACCCATTTAATTCATAGTTGTAGGCAATAGCTCAATCCGACCCTCTCAAATAATGAGAAATTTTCTCCCAAGTGGCACAAAAGGTCACCACCATGTTTTTATGTTTGTCTGTCTTAATGGTAATTTTAAACTCAAATGGACAGCAGTACAATTAATTGTGAAAAACTATGAATAATACATTATTTAACTAAATAACTCTAACATTAGGCAAAAAAAAAAACTAAATAACTCCAACAGACATGCATAAGCCAAAAAGCTATATGTGTGATCAAATAAAACAAAATAAATTATGGACTTCTAATAATACATATCAACAGAAAGGATGATTCCTTACATGTGTAAAGAAGCTTCCAAAAGGGATGATTAAATTGAAAAAAAAAATGGAAAAAGAGGGAAAATACCCATTGAGATTTTATAAATGAGATTATTCACAGAAAATACTAGTACCCTGCAAATTTTGTAGACACAATATATATACTCTAATTTAAATCCGTCTCACCAACAAAATTTTTAATGGGGAATTTTTTTTTTCTAAATTCTCCTTAATAAAAAAAGATTTTTATATTTGTCCAAATGATAAAAATGGACCCCAAAGATCAAGAACCCGGTTTCTCTCCCAATCCTTCCCATCTATGTCCTCTCCTTGCCCAAACGGTGCAATTTTAGAGTGAAAATAAGGGAGGGTTGTTCTTTTTTAAAAAACAAAATCACATTTAATACTTTAAAGTATTTTTTTAGTGGTATCGAGCATCATAAAATAATTTTTTGTGTGTCCTGAAGTTGTTTTTTTTAACACCCAGCATCATAAAATAATTTTTTTTTTTTTGCAATCTGTGTATAAAATATTTTTCAGTAACATCTAGTATCTGACAAACTGCACCCATAAGTATTTTTTTTTTAAGTAACCTTGGGTTTCTTAAATTAAGTTTTTCATTTACACATATTGCGTGTCAATGAAAAAATACTTCATAATATAGCTTGCTAAATACTTTATGTTATGAAAAAAAAATTTATGTCACAGGCTGTTTTATACTCCCTTTGGTCCTAATTATAAGGGCCTTTTAGAAAATCCTAAAAAATCCCTAACAAAACTAATTACATTAATTAATTATATCATATATTATGTTTTATTACATTATATATTAGTTCATAAGTCAAACAACATAATTTGAAGAAAAACAATAAATTTTAACATCTTAAAGTAACGTAATTTGTTTTCTTATAATTTTTCTAAGATTCTCTAAAAGGCCTTTATTATTAGGACCAGAGGGAGTAATATATTAAATTTAGAGTGTTAGTTGCAACTAGAAAAATATTTTACCGTACTTGATACACAAAAAAATTATCTTATGATATTGGGTGCCATTAGAAAAATATTTTAAAGTGCTAAATGTTTTTTTCTTTTGAAAGAAGAAGGGGAAAAAAAAGAAGGGAGCAAACCCTCCCTCATTTTTCAGCTCAAAACTGGACCGTTTTGAAGGTAAAGAGGGGAACAGCCGAAGAGAGATAGGAAGGCCAGGAAGAGGAGAAGCTCAAGCTGGGTGGAAAGATGAGAAGGCATATTCTCACTCTCACACCACAACCACAACCACAACCACATCAGAAAGATTCCTTGTGTAAATGGGACGGTGGTGGGCCCATTCCCATTATACCCTTTTTGTATGCTTTTTCTCTCTTCGTTAACCTTCCCTTTCTTAAGATGCCAAACACTTTTTTCTCTTTTTCACATATTCCCTTTCCCTTCGGTTGCCTTCCCTTTTACAATTTCACTCAACTCAACAAACACTCCATTCTAAGTACCCCATGATCAAGACTCCCTAACAGTCTTTAATAAATAGAATATCAAATTTATATAAGAAAGAATAATTAATTAAGCATTGCCCCATTTGCTTTATTTTCATTTCATAATTCATATTTGCTTTTTTGGAGCTGGCCAAAGTGAACTAAAATTAAAGCCAACAGATTCAATCAGTCTAAGTAGTCCAATTCGATTCTTGTCAATAGTTGAAACAACCTATTTAATTGTCAGTTTTTTTTAAAAAAAAAGTCAGAATTTCATGAGGCTTAAAGTATCAAGGTAAAAAAAAACCAGGTTGGGCAATAAACTGATCGCGGCACAGGTTTAGGTTTCAAATAGTTCAACTGGGTTGGACTGGGATTGAACCGGCCCGGCCATATTAAAATATTATAATTTAATTGACAATGATAAAATAACATTATATATAGATATGAAAATTAAAGAAGCATATAAGTATCATTTATAATAATAAAATAAGTGATAATATATTAATAAATTTTTAAAATTTTATAAATAAATGAGTATAATTTTTTTTTCTTTTTTTTAGTTAACCCTATTGAACCGGCCAGTTTTTCCTATTCAACCGGTCAAACCCCTTCTCGGTTTGTCCACTTTTTGGAACCAACCAAGGGCCGGTTTTCAATTTGACCAATCCGGTCCGATCCGATTTTTCAAACCTTGTGAAGTATAGTTTCTTTGAAAAAAAAGAGAGAGAGAAAGATATAAGAGTAAGAAATCAAAGAAAATGAGGGACAAATTAAAGGGCAAAAAGAAAGGGAAGTGTGAATTAGGATGACTCAAAAGGGGCACAAGTCCAAAAAAATGATGACTTGTTAATCCTTTTATTTTAGAAAATGACTAATGAGTCCTACAAGATGAGGTCGGTGGTGTATGTGTAGGAAATGCATTCATTTGTCTCCATTATTATATATAATTACAATCATATGCATGTGGATAATGTTCATGAATTGATGGCTTAATATTCAATCTCATTAGTTGTCCCTCCTATTGTATTTATTTAAATAAACTTTTTATTCTTATTTACATTTTTTTTTATCGTGGACCAAGATATATAGATGCTATTGTAACCAGTAATGATCGGTTCAGTATGCCTTAAGTAAATTTAAGAGTCCAAATTTTATAAATATAAAATAAATAAATTAAGGCTTTAATTTTTTAATCTTTAGTTAAGTGCAATAAATATTTAGATCTGACTTGATTAATAGTAAATATTATCGAGCAATTTGGGAAAAAAATAATAATCTATTATGAAGTGATTAGGGAAGTCAATGATGAGCTAGTTTTGATTGAAGCAAAGGATGGATCATGTGGCAACATGGAGAATACCCATAAGAGAAGGATTTGTCATGTGAATGAATAATAAAACCTTCAAAATGCCTTAATACTCTGTTTTTCACACATTATTTTATTATTAGAGCAATATATAAAAACGTCTAAATACTCTGTTTTGCCCCCTTTTTTGCAAGCCATCATGATTATGATGGTTGTCTCACTTTCAATCCTTTTTCTGGTGATTATTGTGCTGATCATTGCACCTAATACTTCCACTTTAAGCTTCTTCCCAACTATTTTTTTAAGAAAAAAAAAAACTCACTTTATAGATCATGAAATACCATGATTTTTTTTTAATTACAATGAAACACACATGATTGGTTAATCAAACGTTAATCCCACTTTAGCCAATATATAACATATAAACAAATTAGAACTCACTTAAAGATCCTCCAAACTTGATCAATAATAATAAAGTGATATCAAATGGGTAGATAGAGTATAATAAATATCAGTAACTCACATTTCATACTCTTTACAAAAATGTCAAATTTCAACTGTCCGTAAAAGAAAACAGAAATTAAAAAAATGAGGAAGGTCTTGTGTTTTTTAATAATACAGTCCATTCAGTCCAAAATAGAAGATTTTTGCTTTCAACCACCTCACTAAACTAAGGAAGAGTAGTTAATTAATTAAATTTGTTTAGGTTAAAAAAGTTATCCAAATTTTACCTCTGTTTAAATCTCAATATTTAGTATATGCCCTGTGGTAGCAAGTAAATTGGATATAAACTACTACATCCGTGCCAAATAGACAACTGTTGCCCTTCTTTTATTCTAAAGTATTAAAAAATATTTGAAGAATGTCTTGTGCTTTGATTCTTTTTTTTTTTTTCAATTTTGCCTTTATTTAATACCAATATATAAATATTTGTGTTGACTATAAAAATTATCATTACCTAAGAGAAAAGAGAGGGGTGAGGGAGACAGTGGTGAACTTTAATTATGGTATTTCCTCTATTATTTCATATCTCCTCATTAATAAGGGTATTTTACTAAAAATGATCAAAAATTCTATGGAGAAATGCAATTTAGTACCAACGAAGGAATTTTACAATAAAATAGTCCCGCGAAATC
>JBAGKO010000004.1:1713117-1745382 GCA_037177275.1 Acacia concinna | reverse complement strand
CCGGAGGCCAGAAAAATGAAAATAAACATTTTATTTATTTTTTTTTAAAAAAAAAAAGGCAAGGGCAATTTAGTTATTTTACCATGCAAAATTAATTTAAACCCTTCATTTATATAAATTATGGGTATATATCCATTTTTATTTTTAAAAATTCATTGGTAAGATTTGAAGATAATGAGAGAGGATGAGGAGAAAGATTACGAGAGAAACTGAACTCGAAAAGCCACCTAAAATAAGAAACAACTTAGATCCAATCTCAGCTTAGATCGATTAATATTAGATCCAAATATGAGGCTGGAGGTTTATTTAATAGTTTTTAAAACCATATTACGCTATTTTATAATTTAATTTCTTAAAATTTACACGGTAGATAATCTGTTAAGACTTTAAATGTAATTATTTATGTTTAAAATAATATTTTTATAAAATATTAAATATAAACCATCTATGTTTTTAAATTCGTCAAGATGAGGTTATAAAGGAAATGCTTATGAGGGGATCGCTCCGGATAATAACAATTTATATACTAAATCCTCTTCTACACACATGATAACAAATTTTCCGGTAAACATGAGAACTTCTTTTAACTAATATTTACATAAATAATTATCTAATATTAATCTCTATTTTATTTTATTTTTTTTGGAGATAATCTCTTATAGGATTATAAAGGGCAGTTTCGCCAATTCTGTCAAATTGTGGAAGAAAACACCTTATTTAATAGGTTTCCGATTAAATTATTTTGTTTTTAATTTTTATGTAATTTCATTATTTAAAGGGTTATTTTTATTTCCTAGATTTGATAGGAATATTTGATATATATTTTAAATTATTACAATAATCTTTCTAATTATTAGTATTTTAATTTTTTTTATGATATTATTCTAAATATTTGAGTTTTCAAAATAGGGAGATATTATTTAATATCTTTGATTTAATATTTTTACATGGCATCTATCTTATCTTCAATATCTTAGAATATATTTTTTTTAATTTTTAGTTGTATTAGGGTTTAGATTATTTATCTATTTAAGAGTGGTAGCAGATTTTGAATAAGTTTTCTTTTTGCGAGTTTACTTGTGTGTGAATACCTTGCAAGAGTTTGACGGAAAAAGGGTATCTCCAACTTTTCTCCTTTGGTTATTATACCCTCCCTATACTTTTCAAATTTCAAATGAAATTTTGAATTTTATGATAATTATATATGTTTTATATAAGAGTTAAAATGGCATTTCATTATTGAAAGAACAAAATTAAAGTTATGACTGATTCTCTTTAAAAAAAGGAAACCTGGTATGATATGTTATATTTATTTACCACAAAGCGTACTTTGAACTTACAAGAGCATGTAAGAGTAATCAAGTGTATCCTTTCAACCCGTCCCAAGATCAAATCAGAACCCAATGAGCAGTCTAAATTCAAGATTATATAATAATTATCTATATTCAGTCTTTTTATGTATTTCATATTTTTAGAATATAGGGGTTCAAAAAGGTTAATGATATATATAATCGCAGATCACCACATATTATCGGGGAGCTATCAAATATATGATCATCAATGACTCCTCTAGTAAATGCGTTCTTGTTTTTAACTAACCCCGTTAATCCCGTTAAGTAACACCATTTTATTTTTATATTCCTTCATAATTAAATTTTGTTTCATCTTCATATTTGAGTTCTCTTCAAAATTATATTTTTTCCTATCACAAAAAAAAAAACATATTAAATACTTGGATTCAGTTTGAATCTTATATGGACTCAACTATAGCCTGAACTACTGAATAAATTGATAATTTGTTAACAAATTTTTATAATATATTAAATTTATATTTCAATTTATAGGGTTCATAATTTTTAGTTTTAGATTTTAAAAATAAATAAGAAAGTTAGGATGATATAATCGCGCGTGGACCACATATATCAGGAGGAAGTTATCAATATTAGGGATTCTGTTGTGAATCCACTAATTAATAAATATTAGTTTATTAACCCCAAATATAAGTAACAACTTGACTTTGTCTTAAAATTTTAATGCTTTTTTATTTTCATTTTTACCCTAAAGAATTATGTTTTTCTATCTCTTTTTTTCCACCCATCCTCTCCAGTATGTTTTCCAGCTTCAAATACTCAAGATTCTCTAAATCATACATGGACACTCAAAGCCTTGCATGCTGTTTAGTTCTCATCATCGTCTTCACAACATCTTTCATTATTACTGTTGAATCTACTGCAGAACAGACCCCACCAGCTTCAGGTATCTTCAAAATCCACCATGTTTGGCACCAAGATCTGAAACGGGGAAACAAAGCACATGATGAATCCCAAACACCCCGTGATCATTATTCCCTCTCATCTCTCCCATTTGTGTTAGCTTCAATCTTGGGCTTCATAGCTTCCTCTATTTCCAGTGCCAGTGGGATAGGTGGTGGCTCACTTTTCATACCCATTTTAACCCTTGTGGCCAAACAAGACCTCAAAACAGCTTTATGTCTCTCCTCTTTCATGGTCACAGGAGGGTCACTAGCAAATGTCCTACTCAATATGTTTGGAGGGAAGTCATTAATTGATTATGACATAGCACTTTCTTTGGAACCATGCATGCTTCTTGGAGTTAGTGTTGGAGTTATCTGCAATAGGGCATTCCCAGAATGGTTAGTAACTCTTCTGTTAGTTATTTTCCTTTCCTGGTCATTAAGGAAGACTTGTAAGAAAGGTTTGATGTTGTGGAAGATTGAATCAGAAGAGAAAAGGAGAAACAGTTCTGGGATTGAAGAAAATGGGAGTGGGAATTTTGAGGAATCTCACCATCTGGGTAATAAAGTAAATAGCAGATTGAAGCTTCCATGGCTGAAATTGGGGGTTTTGCTACTGGTTTGGCTTTCTTTCTTCTCTATCTATTTTCTTCGAGGCAATAGAGACGGACAGGTGAGGAATCTTTTCCTCTCCACCTTCTTCTGTGTTTGTTTTAATTTCCAGACTAGGATTAGATTCAGAAAGCAATACTACAACAAAATTCTAGTGTTTAGGCACAGATAAAAATGTTTCAACATGTAAGATGTGATTTTTGTATTTATAAATTAGTAAAATTAGTTTGAAAAAATGACAAAAATCAGAGATAAGAGTTCACTCACAAAGTGGGCCCTACAGAGTATTATGTGATCATGATTGATCCCAATAGACTACTTTTGTTTCATACTATTATATTACTTAAATGAGTGCAGAGTATCATTCACATAAAGCTCTGTGGAAGGGGATATTGGATTTTGTCATCAGTACAGATACCTCTTGCTGTGATTTTGACAGCAGCTTGGATTGTGTTTAGGGAAAGAAGCCTGAAACACGAAACTCAATCACAACAGGTCCTTAATTGAAACAACACTGATTTGCTATGAAATTAATGTTTTCTCACAATTAATTAACCATATCACTCAATCAAAATAGAGCTAACTTCAATAATGGAAATAAATATTGTTGTGCAGGGTCAAGAGCAGAACAGAGATGTAACATCAAAGAAGCTTCTGTTTCCATTGATGGCACTAATAGCAGGGATCTTAGGAGGTGTTTTTGGAGCAGGAGGTGGAATGCTAATAGGTCCAATTCTTCTTCAGGTTGGAATAGCACCTGAGGTAATTAAGTGCATACACAATTTCTTTTAAAATGGTGTTAAAATTACATAAATTTTCCTTCTACTTTCAAAACTAGTGTAGACTGGTGTTAGAAACAAGAAATAAATTACATAATTTTTTATGGATTTTAATAAAACTGCACAAAACTCTTCTTATTTCTTGTTTCTACCAACAAGCTGTGTGGTTGAGGTGATAAGCTACCTCATTTTTATAAAGAGGAGAACACAAGTTCAAATCCCTAAAAGCACACTTCTTAGAAAAGACGAAAATCATTTATACTCTAAACCTGAAAATGAGAAACCCTTCATTACTCCAAATGACAGGCGTTCATTCATTCTATAGATTTAACACAATGACAGGTGTTTTGTATCAAATAGGTAACAGCAGCAACGAGTTCTTTCATGGTTTTATTCTCATCATCAATGGCAACAATACAGTACGCACTGATGGGCGTTGGAGACCTAAAGAAAGCCTTAATATTGAGCACAATAAGTTTTGTTGCATCCCTTGTGGGGCTATTAGTGGTGCAGAGAGCTATTCGAAAGTATAAAAGGTCATCTTTAATTGTCTTCTCATTATGTGTGGCCATGATTCTAAGTATTACCCTAATGACTACCTTTGGTGTCATTCACACTTGGAGGGCCTACAAATCTGGGAAATACTTGGGTTTCAGACCACCATGTATAAAGAAACAATCTTCTTAAACAACCTGTTCTAGTCCATGATCCAATCTTAAATAGTAGTAGACAAAAATTATGATTGGGTCCTAAGGGGGAGAAAATGACATTTCCAATTTGGTATTATGTGGTGTTTTTCATCAGGTTAGTACTTAGATATAGTTTTCAAATCCAAGTCAAAAAAGCATATTCTTAACAGCCTGCAAATGTTGTATCAGTAGTTTCATTTGCTCACGAAAGGATCTAGTCTCAGTTAACACAAGGAATTTTCTACCTAGTTTTTGAATTTAGATTTTCCCAGAAATAGACTAAATCACAAATATCCTCAGTTGACAGTTTCATTTAAAAAAATATCAATTCAACCCCTAAACAAAATGTGAGAAAGAAAGATCTTTTTAATCCATCCTTGTTAGACCATCTAGTATTTGACGCTGTTTTTGGCTCCTGACTTGCTTGACATAGGTCATTGAGTAACCGACTAATCTAGATAGAGGATTTGGTCTGACCCACTTTGTAGTGGCACCCCTCCCAAAAGAAACCTCTCCACCCTCCCTGGGATCGAACCTAGAATTAGATAAGTAGGGTACAGAACCCTTCCCATTTGCACTAACTTCTGAAGTGTGAAAAAGAAGGATTTAAAATTTAAGATATACGTTGATCAACAAAATATATTGGCTATCCAAAAAATTGTCACATAAAAGAGTTAATTGATTAAAATCTTGGCTAACCAAAAAAAAAAAATCAAGAAAGCTTGATAAATATAAAATTCCCTAAAGCCTTTTTAAGTCCTTGTCTGGTTTACTTGAATATGATCTAATTTCTCTAAACACAATAGCCACAGCAAAATTTAAAGTATTACCAGATAAATAAGGTGAACCACTAAACCAATATGGAAATAGTAAATTATTTATGCCAGTGATATGCTTAAGAACATGCAAAGAACAAATATCACTTGATGTATTATAATCTTACCATTTAAGTATTTTAATTACCTAATTAGTAGCGGATTTGTTACAATGGTTTCATCCTCACCGCTACTTTTCAAATGAATTAATCACATTTTTTTTCCACATTATGCATAGTTGCGAATATACATGATGAATCACTTTTGAATGCAAATAAATAAAATTGATGGCTTCTAAACTAGAGAGAGGTAAAAGCAAATTTTTACGAGTTAAAAATATGTGAGTGGGTTTTTGGTGAGTTTATATAATTTATACAGAGAAGAAAGCCCTTCTTGAAATAAATCTGAACATATGAATATATGATTGTGAAAATAGTACTGTTTATGTTACTATGAAAGACGTTCTAGGGGAGGTAGAATTAAATATATATGTGGTATATATGTTTAGATGAAATGTTTCAATGATCTATATGTTTAATATGTATATGAAATTAATTGAATTACCTTTTTTTTATGTTAGAAAGACCATAAAATCCTTAAAAAGATTAATTCTTTTTTTTTTTTTTGCTTTCACAAGGTATTCCCCAGCCCGGCAGGCCAAGGACTAATCCTCCGCTCATTTCTTATGTACATCAATGTTTCACAAATATTTTTATATGAGATTTTTTTAATAAAACAATAATAATTGATTATATTCAATATATATACAGTATAGTTGATTCAAAATTTAAATTGAAGTCACAAAATTTTGAATTTAAATATAAATATGGAAATGTGATGATAAATCTTCACGTAGATTGACTGTCACAGCATATTTCAATTTTTTTCTCATAATTTTTTTTATATAGCTAAATATTGTACATAAAAAGAATGTTGCTTATGATTAATGTTTGGAAAAAAGTATGAGAATAAGAATAAAGAAAGTCCTACAGTATTTCTTAATGAATTAATTGATAGAGCAAATAGTATAAATATGTTTTCAAGTTTTTTATTTTAATAATTATGGAATATGAATGTAATTTGACCGAAATTTTAAATCCTTAATTAGGATATATAACTTTGATATATAATTTGTTAAATTTAGTGATTCAAATTAGAATTTGGGTAATTCAATCATCTTTATACCGAATTTTCTATATGATATACTGAAAACCAAAAAACACGGTTGAAGAGTGAAGACCCATTTAACCGAGTCTCACCCAAAAGTAAATAAATTACAATGGTAAAGTTACGCTTAGCACCCTAAACTATTTTCTAAGGTGTAATTAGCATCTTAAAGCATTTAAGAGAGCAATTTACACTCTGAACTATTTTTTAAAGTGCAATTAACACCCTAAACAATTTAAATGGATGCAATTAGCATCCTTGACCAACCGACACATAAACTAAATTTTTCTCCATAATCACATCAGAATTAAAAATACCACTTAAGTATTTAATATGTCAGATAATTTATAATTAAAATAACACTTGATTTTTTTTTAAAAAAAAAAAGAGTTTCATTGTCTTGGATTTCAATAAACTTTGCAAATACGATAGGCTTTGATGAGGAATGGAATATTGAAAGGAATAAACTTTATCAGGGGGAAGTTTTTGTTTTTCTTTTTTAATTTAGAGGGCATCTTAATTATAAATTAGCTAGCATATTAAATGCTCATGCAACATTTTTACTGCTGACACAGCTATGAAGAAAACGACAATGTATATGGCTGTTAGTGAATAGTGCCACCCCTAAATACTTTAAGATGTTAATTATACCTCAGAAAATAGTTCAGGGTGCTAAGCGCACCATCACCTCAAGTAAAACTCTAGTTTTCCCACAAAAATACAACCCACCCAATTGGTGTTTTGAGTGTTTTAAATAATTAAACACATGGCACTTCCCATGGCTCCTCCTCCTCCTCATTTTGAGTGGCCTATTAGCATTTGGCAATTCTTATTTCTTAAGGGCTTGCTTGATATGAGGGATTCGGCTTGTTAGCACTTGGCAATTCTTATTTTTTAAGGGTCTGCTTGATATGAGGGATTTGAAAGAAAGGAAAAATGCTTATAAGTTAAAATTTTAAAAATTAGAAAAGTGGGGTTAAAATTTTTTAATTATTTTTCATACTTTTATATATTATATTTTCTCTTTATTAAGATTTTATAGTCCCACTTCTTCAATTTTTTTTAAATGCAACTCATAAAATTTTTATTTTCCCTTCTCTCATATCAAACAGCCCTTAAATGGTGGTGACTATTTTGGCAATTAGCAGATTCAAGGGGCGAATTAGCAATTTTGCATCTTATGAGGTTTAACTGGTAATTTTGGCGCAGATTGATTTGCCCGCTCAAATTCTATATAAAAAATTTAAAAATTTAGAAACAATCACCTCAAAATCCCAACCAACTTGAATAACAAATTAAACGTCGCCATTAATAAGTGAGAGTGGTATTATTGAGTACTGACTAGTTAATAGACTCTAATATATATATATATATATATATTTTTTTTCTTGCGATTTTATTTTAGTGATTTTCCCAAAAATCTACACTGACAAATTATAAATAATACATATGCTTTTTTAAATTAAATTTGTGCAATGTATAATTTTTAAAACAAGCCAATTATTTATGAAGTTAAAAAAAATCAACATCTATGATGTGCCTCACCCACTACTGCCTTTTGTTTGTTTTATTGTGTCCAATTGGATGCCATAAAATAAAACCAAACCTGCGTTAAGGAGTCTTTGAAAAGGACCAAAGAGTCAAAAGTGGACTCATTTTCAAAACCCTAACTAATTGGTTACCCTCTTTTTCACTTTGCCTCCAACCTCTCTCTCTCTCTCTCCGCCCCTCTCTCTCTCTCCCCTTTATTCATCCATTAATTATTATTCATTCAAATCCCTCTTACAAACAAAACATCCACATCCTTCAATTATATATATGTCACCCATTGACAATTCACACTTTGCTCTTTCTCTCCACCACCCCTTCTTTTTCTTCTCATCTTTATTTTCCCATCTTTATTTTCTCTCCAACCAAACATGTCCTTCTTCTCCACCATCCACTTCTTCATCTTCCTCTCCGTTATACTCCTCACTTTTCCGGGCGCCGCAAGGACCGACCAGTCATGCCCCTACCCATGCTACCCACCTCCCATTGGCGGCGGCGGAGGCGGAGGCGGTACCCCGACAGCTACCACCGTGACTCCATCCCTGCCGCAGACCAGCGGAACAGTATACTCGCCGCCGTCTGGTTATAATAACTACCCTTATTATAACCAACCACCACCGTATGGATTTGGCGGCGGCGGCGGCGTTGGCAGTGGGTATTATGGTGCCCCACCGCCTCCAGACCCAATTCTGCCATACTTTCCGTTCTATTACAGAAAGCCACCGCATGGGACAGGTGGTTACTCATCTTCATCGTCGTCTGAAACTTCAGCATCAACGTCTGGGGCGGCGGCGAAGGCGGCGGCCACTGTGCAGAAATGGAGGGCAGCGGCAACAGCTTCAGCTCTTTGCTTAATCCTTTTTGTTTAGTATATATCATTAAGTGAGAATCTTTAATGTAATGCTCAAACTCTGAGATTCTGAGAATTAGTGATTGCTGATGATTTTCGTCAATGTAGTTGATGATTTGTAGTGATTTTTCGAACTCTGTGTTTGAATGAATTTTCGATCTTGCTTTTTTAAAGTCTGGGAAAAACTCTCTCTCTCTCTCTCTATATATATATATATTATATTTTTTCACTTTATCCAAAAATTATTTTGACTGATTAAAAGAAGGAGAAATTATTTTTGATAAATTATAATATTTTTAGATATTATTAAAAAAATTTATCTGAACATAACTAATTTTCATACCAAAAAAATATAATTTATTTAGACTAAAGTATACTTTTAGTCTTTAAATTTAATCAATGACCTTTTTTAATCTCTTAACTTTAAAAAATATATTGTTAATTCTTTTAAGTTAACGTCATTAACTTTAATGAAAGAAAATGCTGACTCATGTCTAAAAATTTAAAATGTTGAGATCCTAATTAATCTTTAAGTTGCCGTCAAAATTAAAGCCTTCATTTTAATTATGTTAGCATTTTAACTTTATTAAATCAACATTTTTCGTCAATGAAGTTAACAGCGTTAATTTAATAGGATTAAAATCACACTTTTTAAAGTTAAATGATTAAGAGAACTTCAACTAAATTTAAAAAAACAAAAATGTACTTTAATCATTTATTTATCTTTAGGAGAAAAATTGATCAATATTTTTTTAAAAAAAAAAGATTAGGTTATTGAACTTTTTGAACCATTTCATTACATCATATATCTTGAAGTAGTTGTGCATGTTTAATATTCTTTGTGTCATACCAGATTTGGAAGTGTGTAAGAATATTGGTCATATAAATAAAGAAATAATATTTCCACGGCTCCTTAAATTCTTAATTCTTTTTATTTTATTTTATATCTATATTCTGTAATTTTTTAAATTGATTTCATATTTTCTACTAAGAAATAAAAATTTACTTTCACATATATTTATTTCATTATTTATTTTTTAATGGAATATTTACTTATTTTTATTGCAGCAGCAGCAAGCTAAGTCTAATTACCTAGTTTTATTGTTACTAAATAATTATACACTTGACTTTTTTTTCTTTTTTTTTTTGGAATAGATAGCATAAGAGTAACAATATATAATGATGCTATATATAAGTAGATTCCTAAATTAAATTTATATTTTTATAACAGCAGCATTTCCATGACTTAGATTATATTTATTACATAAAAAATGTATATAGCCAACACAAGCCATTTCGTCAACTTAAAATTATTTAATAATATAATTATCCATATTTTGTTAATGTATATATGTTACAATCTGCTTCTCACATAAATATGATTAATGTGAGTGTTATAACTTATAAGAATAATTCATTAAAAAATATAATATTATTTTTAAATGAAATGGTTATAAATAGACTAATATTGTAAAATATTTATAATCTCATTGCAGCTGTATTCATTTTGACTGCAAAAAGAATCAATAATTTTGAACTCTGTAAATTTATAGTGGTAATATTATTATTTTTAAGTTTAGATGAAAATTCTGTAATTCATTATTACAATATTTTGTTCATTTTATTGGTTTATGTCTTTTTTAGGAAGATTCCCTAATTAAAAACTAGCATACTCGAAAAAAGAGGGCAAGGTGGTCCCCTAAATATGTGTGTACTGTACTGTGTAGGCGTTAAGAACTGCGGGGGAGAAAATAGAACAAAATTATAAACAGATAAAAATATATACCATAGATTTTAAGCTAAAACAATCAATAAAAATAATGTCAATAAATTGTAAAAATTCGAGTCACCATCTCAATGGTGATTTGTGTGATAAGTCAAAAGATAATCCAAAAAAACAGACTGCTAAAGTGCTATATAAGTTATGGACTTCTGGCTTGATACGGGAGAAAGTAACATATCATAGAAGAAATATTCTAAACAGATATTAATAATTCAGAAACATAGAATAATAATTTAAAATGTTACAAATTTGTTGACATTAATTTTGGAAAATTTAATAACAGATATTGCTAATTAAAATTGTTACATACTATATATATTTAAGATTGTACTCGCTGCTCAATGTTGAGTGTCTCAAGGATCACACAAAACGAAAATAAGGTCACTTGCTATCTATTAATTTTAGTGGGAAACAAACACAATCACAATCATGATTTCCCATTTGTTTATATTCGTCTTTTGGTTTTCTTCTTGTTTGATAAGGGGAAAAAATAACTTTTTTTACAAATAAAAAGTACAATTTTGAAATTATTCATTGTTCAAGGTGAAAAAGTTATATAGGAAACAATATAATAAAGCTTGAAACTCATTGTTCAAACTTCAAACTGAACTTTCTCTTCATTCCAAATTATTATTGTTTATATTTTTGTACTATTCTTCCCAACATAATGATGACAGCTATAAAAATATGAATTAATCCAATTTCAACAATCTTATTATTGATGTTGTTGTTATTATTATTATTATTAGGGAAATTTACAATGAGGTCCCAAAAAGACTTTATGTTAAATAGATTCTGTAAAATCTCATATTTACAGTCAGGTCCTAGGTTTCAGAAATTTATTACTGCCAAGTCCCAATTAACAATCCCGGAGTTGTTAATGGCGCTACTGGGGTTATAAATTACAACCTCTTAATGTTGTAATTAACAACCCCAACAACGCAATTAACAACCTTAGGACCTGACTGTAAATATGCGATTTCACAGGACCTATTTAACGTAAAGTCCCTTATTTGAGACCTCATTATAAATTTCCCTTATTATTATACCTAACCCTTGTTCACTAATATTATCTTTGTTGTTTATTGTGCATGCTTTGCCCACTAATATAGTAGCATCTATTCCTCACAAGCATAGATATGGCCTTAACAAATATTTCCTTTCATATCTATAAGTATTAGTTCTAATAAAAAGGAACTTTAATTGTTTAAAAATGAAGTCTTGAGTTACAATCATTATGAATACATAAAATATTGTTATGGTTTGAGAATGTTTGGATTTGACTCAAACACGCAAACATATAACAAAATATGTATAATGTAATATTCCAAAATTCCTTGATGAAAATTTAGTAAATGATTATGTTAATAAATATAGAATTTTGGAGGAATTTTAACAAAAGTGTTGTGGAGATAGTTATATTGTAAGATTTTGGATGATTAAATGATGTCCAAAATTCATGATAATTTACAGGATAAAAGTAAACATTCTAAGCTTTAAATTGATAGGTAAATCAAATTAATTGGATTTATATTTTGAGATATATGAATTTTTGAAGTATCCCCATTGAAATTTGCTAGTTTCAGGAGTAATGTTCAAAAATGAATTTTCTGGTAATTTTCCGATTTCAATTGATTCAATATAGTATTTTTTTTTTCCTAAGACTACACTCAATAAGGGACATTTGAGCTTTGGAATCACTTCAATTGGAGATATGTACAATTAGTTATGAATTTTTAAAGTTGTGTGAGAATTCTGTCTAGAAACCTGAAATTGTAAGAATGTAAGGGCAAAATGGTCATTTCACCTCCAAACAGACTTTTAAGTCATCTTCCACCTTCTCTAGTCCCCATTTTCGACCTGAACTTAGAAAATAGAGAGGGAGGGAGGGAGGGAGCAGCCAAGTAAATCAAGGCTTAAGATCTCAAGATCTTGAAGTAAGTTACCGTAAAACACCAACTTCTTATAGTTTTCGGTACCTAGGACCACACCTAACTATTTTCTCCAGATTAATTTAGTGTTATAAACACAAAATCAAAAGAATAATGGTAGAGTAATTTCAGACCTAGAGAAAGAAATTGAAGAAAGTCGAAGATAACTTCTGAAACTCCAATTCTTTTAGTTTATAATCGTTGCTGTAACTATTGTGGTTTGAATCTGTGGCTATTTTGGATTGGGTTTTGAAATTGGGAAATGCTGAACCTTAGGGGTTATGTTGCCCAAATTTCCTCTAAATCATGTGTGGTTAATGTATAAATAATTTAACACTGATTGAAAGCTAAGTTTAATCAGTTGATTTTAGAAAAATCACATTTTTCATATATAAGGGTTATATTTCTGTCAGGCCATGGAAATGGGTGTTAGAAATGGAATTTGGTGATTCTAA
Source organism: Acacia concinna (assembly GCA_037177275.1). Taxonomy (NCBI): domain Eukaryota; kingdom Viridiplantae; phylum Streptophyta; class Magnoliopsida; order Fabales; family Fabaceae; genus Acacia; species Acacia concinna. The sequence goes on along the minus strand of JBAGKO010000004.1, from coordinate 1,732,499 downwards.
TGGTTCCATTGCTTTTAGAAAGGAAAATTAAGGGAGGGTTTTGTTGACCTTGAAGTCTGGAAAGCCCTATAACACAAAATGACAAAAAAGGGTTTAAAAGTCTTAATTTGGACTACCAAAGGATATTTTAGTAATTTGACATTGAATTTTCCAAATGTGAGATTAAAAATGGATTTAGGACGTGAAATTGTGTAGAAGTAAGCCAAGTCACGATTTTTGGAAAGATAGAATTAGACCGGGTACAAAATGACACAGACCGGTAACCCTTAGGCCAGTTTGGTCATTAAGCAAACTTGAGATGATTAATTGATTTTAAACCTTTGAATGCACCTAGGTCTTAATTATTTAATGAGTAGAGGCTCATTATTATACATTCGGATCTATAGGCTTTGATATTTGCCTTGGTAGGAATGACAAGCTGATAGGGCGCCAAACTAAGGAAATAACTTCTGGTAGTAACTCTGTCTCTCATTGATTGTGTGATTATTTATATGCATTGTTTTGTTGTATTTGTGATGTGAGAAGTATTTGGCCGTTGTAGTGATTGAGAATCCTCCAGTCGATATACTGAGTTTATTGACACCACATGTTGTACCTAGTTGTGGTAGTGGTCAAAGACCCTCCAGCTAGAAGTATATGACTATGGTAGTGGTCGAGAACCCTCCGGTTGAGGTACTGAGATGAGATAGGACAGACATATGTCTGATCCTCCAGCTGGCTAGTTTGTGGTCAGGCGCAACCTGAGCCTTAGACGGACGTGTGTATTGCATGAATGCTTATATTTACCTCAGTTATGTAATATGGTGCATTGCATGTTTATATATCGCATATTTTATGAGAACTGTTTGTTAGTACTGATATTCTTTGAATCTTACCCTTTTTTCCCATAAATGCAAATTTTACTCAATTAGAGGTGAGAATTTCTAGGGCAAGAATGTGGATACGGGATACTAGTTGTCGGACCCAGTACAGATGAAGACTTTATTTTGGACTAGTATAGCTTAGTTATTTCCATTTTGAAAACACTGTAATTATGGAAATATTATGGGCTATCATCATAGTTAATGCACTGCATGCACCCAAGTTTGTATTAATATATTAGTACCGTTTTATGTTGTTTTCTTGCTCTTTATTGAATTATACTCAATTACTCTGACAAATGTTAATTCGGAAGTGGGGTTTGACATATCCTCCTCTCTTATCTAGGAGAGTGACCAACGAGTAGATCCCTTGCACTATAGTTCTTAAAAAAAATCAATCATTTAAATTAGGCTAAAAATGCAAAAATCTCTCTAAATTTTAGTTTAGTTGCGCATCACCCCTCACTTTTAGAAGTTTAAATTTAAGACCCTAACTTTTAATGTTTTGCCCCTTGTTCATAATTGTGGCACTATAGTCGCAGAAATCAATACTTTCACATGTACTATAAGTCATAGTTGCCTCCAAGTACAGTGTGGGTGTTAAAATTTCTAAGAAAACATATAAGTTTTTTCTTATTCGATGGGATGTTAATTTTCCATTTGCAACATTAAAAGTGAACTCATATACCCACTGGCAGGAAGATTCCCTCATTGGGGAAAGTTAGAACAAATTGTCCTCCTACGAATCTGTGGATTGATCCAATTGGAAGCAAGATCAAAGGAGGAGGAGGGCAAAAGGAATTGAGTACAAACCTGTGACCTCAAAAAATTAGAAGTGGGAGGAAGAGCTTATAGGCAAAATAATGAGACATTAGGGATGGAGTATTTGAGATTGGAAGAGGAGGCAATTGGGAAACAGGGGAAAAATATGAAGAGAAGGGGTTTTTCCAATGGCCAAACCTTTTTTAAATTAAATATAAAATATTAAAAATTACATGTCACATGCCAAGTGTTCTTTAAAAATGACTTGTCATATTAAAAAAAAATCAAAAATCCTAAGGTGACATAAACAGTTAGTTTTAACTGTGATTTTAACGGTGAGGTACTTGATAATTAAAACATTAAAGCTTAGGGTCCTAAGTTTAAACTTTTAAAGATACTTGATAATTAAAACATTAAAGCTTAGGGTCCTAAGTTTAAACTTTTAAAGATAAGGGAGGTTATGCGCAACTAGATTAAAGTTTAGGGAGGTTTTATACATTTTAATCTATAAATTATATAAAGCATCATCTAATACCCTAATTATTATTTATACGGTCTCCAACATTGCTTGATATCATTTTTCACTCACATTTACTCTAATCTTATTTATAGTTTGTGCCTATAGGGTTCTACTAGATGCACTATAAATAATACTTGTAGAAAGTTAAACAAACAAACAAAAAGTGTTGGATGCTATTTTGCTCTTCTTCTTCTTTTTTTTTTTAAAAAATGATGTCTATTTGTATTTCGGCTTTTTATTAATATTCCCTCCTACTTAGAACATCTAGTTCAATCTAATTACTTTTTTTTAAAAAAAATACTTACAATAACTTATTAAAATAATTAAAATCTGTTAGTTTAGTACATTACAAATTTTTTTTCACCTACAAATGGCCCCTCAACAAGACCATCACATTGGTAGGGTAATTTAAACTCACAATCTTATAAATTATAAGTCAATTCCTTATTAATTTAATCAACCTTTATGAGCAACATATTTAAATATGCCCTTTTTTCTCTTGAGGTAATTTGTCCAACTTCACTAAGTTGTGGAGATGTTTTATCCAGGACTGCACTCAATACAGGATTGAACCTATTTCATTTGTGAGAGTATCCAATCCCCTAACACATTAATCATTACAATTGAGCTTTTTGATTCAAATATGACAGCCAGTAAGACTTTTTACTAAAATACTATATATGAAAAAGTATTTACTGCAATGCTACAATTAAAATCGTTTTTGAGATGAATGATTTTCTTAAAAACAAAGGGGTTAGGGAATTGGACAAAAATCGTTCATGTGGAAAACAATTTTAATGAAATCATGCCACGTGGACGATTTCTTCTTAAATCCTCTATGCAAACAAAAATATTTATTTAATGAAATACACACATCCCATTATTAATATATAATTGGCAAAAAATATTAATATATAAGCAAAGCTAGCTACAGTAAATTTTTTCATGTATTGCATAAAGTATAAAAAGTGGAAAGTAATATGTTTTGTTAAGAAAATAATACATCTTGGTATAGATTTTATATAGATTTTTTTGTTATGATTTGTATATAATGCATTTTTATATAGATTATACATTATAGTCTCCATATGCTACTTTTAATTGAGGAAGTGAGGACTTTTTTTAATGAAATTCGTTAATAACCAATATAAATTATAATTTTTCTTTAAAAATTCCGATCATATGATATTTGACAGAGAAAAAATAGATACTTAAAAATTATATGTTTGATCTTTCATCATTAAAATATTATAAATTACTACACCTATATGCTCCATATTTATAAGCATTAAAAGCTATCTACGCCTTTTAAGATGTTTGGATCTTTTGAAATAATAGCCCTCTAGCAAAAAAAAATAAATAAATAAATTATAGGAAGGTACATTTAAAAAAGTGAAAATATTTTAAATATTTCTATGATTTGTAGAGCCGTCCATCAAACATATTAAATATTTAAATTTTTTTAATTTTTTAAATGTATCTCCCTACAATTTAATTATTATTATTATTTTTGGGTAGAGGGCTATTATTTCAAAAGATCCAAACATTTTAAAACACGTAGATAGTTTTTAATGCATATAAATATAGAGAATATAGGTGTAGCAATTTATAATATTTTAATGTTGAAACATCAAACATATAATTTTTAAGTATCTATTTTTTCTCTGTCAAAATATCATATGATCGGAATTTTTAAAGAAAAATTATAATTTATATTGGTTATTAACGAATTTCATTAAAAAAGGTCCTCACTTCCTCAATTAAGAGTAGCATATGGAGACTATAATGTATAATCTATATAAAATTGTATTCTATACCAATCATATAAAAAAAATATATAAAATCTATATCAAGATGTATTATTTTCTGGACAAAAAAGATTACATTCCATTTTTTTAATACTTTGTGCAATGCATGAAAAAATTTACTGTAGCTAGCTTTGCTTATATATTAATATTTTTCTTACCAATTGTATATTAATAATGGGCTGCGTATATTTCATTAAATAAATATTTTTGTTTATGTGGAGGATTTCAGAGGAAATCGTTCAAAATTGAGATCGTTAACCACATGAAAGATTTCCACCAATTTCTCTAACCAATCTATTTTCATAAAATAGGTTTTTATGGTGAACTATTTCAGCACAAGAATGATTTTAATTGTAGCATTAAAGTAAATACCTTTTTATATGTAACATTTTAGTGAAAAGTTTTACTATTTATCGTATTTAAATAAAAAAGCCTTACAATTGTTATCGGTGGGAAAAAGGTGATAAAATGACTTCATGGGCTCTGCCTAATTTTGAATGCTAAATCAAAGCTGGTCAAATGGAGCCCAAAGGCTAAAGAATTTGAGCATTCATTTTTTTTGAATTGTGTTAGAGAATAGAGACCCGGTATTAGGTTATTTTCATCGGCATCGGTCTGGGCGGCGATACTAGCGTCGGAGTGGAACCAACCCTTTTTCTCTGATTTGGTTCCATCTGTGTTTGTGCCGCTTTCGATGGCTTCTTTTTCTACTGAGTTTTCTCCATCCTAACATTCATCTATGGAAGATAATGGGTAACCGCACCTGTCTGTTATGGCTTCGCTCTCATTTGGAGTTTTGTTTTAATTTTTCCCCCTAAAAAAGGTAACTTTTTGAATTGGGGAAATAGGTTATTCAATTCACCATGATTACTTGTTGTAGCTGTATTTATCTTAGCTATGATGACTGTATTGTCTTAGCTCATGAACTGGGAAAATTAGACAGGTAATGATGATCATGTCAGGTTTCCATTGTTTTTTTTTTCCACGAATCTGAGTTCAACTCTTATTAGCAGGTTAAATTTAAATCTTGATTTCAGATGTCGGGTTACAGAATGAATTCTTTAACATGTACAAGGAGGCTAAATTTGGCGGATGAGCTTATCTGGTTTTGACTTGTGATGTGTCGTACCCAATCCAGTGATTGTTGGAATTCAAGGGTTAGATAGTATAATTTCTATTTTTCAATATTTTAGAAAAATTTTTCCATCCCGCATTCGTTTAAACTTTAAGTATAGAGGCGTTTCTGCTGGTCATAACTTATAACATAGAATAGACCCTATAATTGTCTGCCCCTTTGTGGTGTAAAAGAGGTACTAATTTTATCAGAACTAAGTTTTAATATGCTAACTAGGTCTGTAATATGCTAACCTTTCTTTCCCTTCTGATCTCACATTGCTTACTTAATACATTGACGCCTTTGAAGAAAGTAGGGAGATAAATCCATTACTAAAATTGCCCTGCTTCCTCAATTTGTTTTTATTGGTTTACGGGGTTTGAATAAAAATTTCCTATGTTTAAGATTTTATTCAAAATTCTAACCTAAATCTTGCTTCATTACTCGTAAAGTTATCTATCTCTGTTATTGGAAATATGGGCATATGATGGTTTTACACTTGATCTCTGAACTTCAGGTAAGTTCATATGTTGACAAGTTTGTCTACTGATGCCCTCTATATTTTTGCTCCAATGTCACAACACTCATAAGTATCAACAAAGTGGGGAGATTGTCATAACTAGTTGGTTGCTGCTGTTATGTTTGGGAGCTGTTGATAAATTAGTTGTGGCTATGTATTAAATTCTTTTATATCATCCAAAACTTACCTTATGATAGGGGAAGAATGTTTTTAAAGAGGCAGGGTTCTTCATTTTCTGGCTACTTGTATCATAGCTAAGTTGAATGGCTGGACAAGATGACTACGTCTTGATTTTGTCTGTTATTACACTTCAAAGCTCTTGCCCTGGGCTGCCGTTATTGTTGACACTCATCGTTTGAAACTTGCAGATTGATAAACCGTGGATTATTCTAATGGACTGGTGATGGAAAAAAGAAAAAGCCATCAATTGTTTCTGTTTTCATAGGTTAACAAAAGCATGTTGGCATTTAACATATTTGTCAGAAAGGGTCATTCACAGTGTAACTTTCACCATCTTGCATGTGAAATAACTATCAGATCAAGGAAATTGTACAATGCCAGAAACAATTCAAGGTGGAGCTTGTCCTCTATAAAATGTTGCCATTCACAGCAGGTTATAAAATATGTAGGTTTTCTTTTTTTTGGCCTGAATAAAATATGTAGGTTTTCATCACTTATATGATGCATTATGTTATTGATGATAGCCTTACAAAGTTGACACAACCCTAACCGCCAAGCAAGCTGATATGTAATGTAAAATAAATCCCTAGAGTACTAGACTAGCCTAAGATGTTAATTAGGGATTAGGCCATGATTAGTAATAGGCCCAAGGTATTAGGCCCAATAAGCTTTAGTGTAGGCAGCAAGCAAGTTAGGTGTATTACATTAGCCTATATAAATAAGGCTAACCATTCCAATGTACAGATGATTTTGATGATTAATGAATTCAGTTCTGTTTCTGTCGCTTCTCTCTGTTTCCTCTGTTTCTGTTCTCATTACCCTCTAATTCTCTAATTCTCTTCCTCTCCTATCTTCCCTTCTATCCTAAAACCTAAACAATCAAGATTGATTTTACAATCTTGCATCACAAGCACAATGACTGTTATATGATTTATGTAGCAGATCTCACTTGATGGAATAAGGCCTGTTGTTAAATGTTAATAGTAAATGCTCATGTATAGCTGATGAGGTATTGAATGACTAGTGGATTGTTTATGATGCCATGTTTTTTGATGGTGTATTTGGAAGTATTGGTTGAAATTGGCCCAGTGTTTATCAATTAGCCAACATTTGACTTTGATAGATCAAATGATCAATTTGGAGTGTGATGCTTGCTTGCACTTAACAATATCTTTGTTTGGATATCTTGGATCTGACTAAATAATACCATTTCCTGTCTTGGATGCAAGATTTAGCTGTTTGCGTGACAAACTAGGTCCTATTCTTAGGTTCAAGGAGTAATTAATGACAATAGGATTTTAGTATATGATTGCACATTTGTGTTACTTAGGTGGATTTAATAAAATAAATGTCGTATGTTATACTTGAAAAGAGGAGAGGACAAACCATGATGAACCTCTTAGCTAATAAAATTGGTTGCAAAAATCTTTACTAATTAAATACAAATTCATGTAACAAAACTCATTTTTCTCACCTAGACTAAATTTTATCGACTCTTGCTATTTTCAAGCATTCAACATATATACATTAGAGATACGGTTCAGAAGAAAGACAAAATTCGAGAATCTGTCACATGCCATAACGTTTTACATATCGAATTTTCAACAAAATAAAAATCAACAATAAGTCCGTTACATTTTTGGATGAATGAATTTAAGACAAATCTAACTTTGACATGAAGGGCTACCCAGATAGATATAGTTCTCAAGAACACCAGTACTAAACATGCCCACTATGTACTAATCGTTGACTTGTTACTACTGTAATATTGTGAACCATTATAGAATAACCTGTGGTGCAATCATCACACTGCATTCTTTTGGCGATGAAGAGAAGTAAGTTTTCAGGAAGCCACACGTACACTGAGACTACCAATTCTAGAACTGCTTCTAACATCAACACTCCTTACGCTATTATTCTTCCTTGTCGTTTCAATGCCATGTTTCGAAGTTTGCCCGGTTCGCTTCTCTCTACTGTTTGGCCTTGTCTCTTTCAAGCTGCTATCTGAAGCTCTGGTTTTGCCACGTGACCTTTGCTCGTTCCTTCGTTCTGGGGATCCGGCTGTTTGTTTTGAACCGATGAGGCGGCTTTGGTTGGCCATAGGACTCGGAGAGGTCACGCTAGCCTCAGAGGATGCGATACTACGTGGCTTGGCTGGTGTTGCAGATTCATCGGCAGCTTGATCATTTCTACTTTTTATCTTCACATTTGAGGAAGTTGTGGCACCTGCTATGCTCCCAGCACATTTTGGTTTATTCTGTACTTTCTTACTTTTGTTGTCATCTGATACAGCCTGATATTCAGAAAGGAGAATCGACATTATGTTAAGGTGGTTGAGCTCAAATAGGGAAAGCAGAGAGAGAAAATACAACGATTAGACACAAATACCAAAACTGATTCGTAATTTAGCCAGCAAAAGATTGAACCAACCATCAGGTTCGATCCTTAGAACACATACCAAAAATGACTACACAGACACGTGCGCAAATGCGCTCACAAGCCTAGAAGAAGACTTATTAGTGAATAAGAACAACAATAAGGAGCCAAGACACAATATCCAGTCAAAGAATTAGATCCATGACACCCGATATAAGGAATAGAATTATAAGTTATTACAGTTTTCATTTACCTTATTCCCATCTGAATCAGAAGCAGCTGCCGTGCGATAAAAAGAAGGCATAGGTGTCGCTTTAAAGTTAAGACTCTTCCTGAGTTTTCTAATTTCAACTTGTGTCTTTTCCTACAAGAAAGGGATGCAGAATCCAGTTAGGTTCTCGGAGCTCTATAAGGAACACAACAATAAGCAATTAGTAGAAGCAGCAGCAATGTCTGATTTTCTTTCTCCATTCAGTATCGTTAACGCCAAGCCTTTAGCAAACGGATATTTCCTCATTACTTGGACCGACGGCCTTTCCTACTTGTATTCTTTCGCTTAATTGCATCTTTAAACTGGTGATTTGTATCTCTACACTCTTATGTCTTGAAAGACAAAGCTGTAAAAAAGATATATTCTCTTCTACACTGTACTCCAAACCATAAACAATTCTCTCTGCTTTCATTCTCAGTGAAAGCTCACAAACCTTTGATCTATTAATCTAATATGTTCTGTGCTCTCACGGGTTCCAAAAGTTCTCCACTCCCCCGATTTGGTTTAATGCTCTTGATCATTTATAGACACTGGTACAGGGTACACTGGACAAACAAATCTAACCTTTATTCTCAAGGAAAGTAATTGATCACATACAGTTGTTGATGCAATTCGCAACTCAGTTGAGCCAGAGTTGATTTTATAAGAAACATTGAAGTGCATTTTACTTGAAAATAAAACGATGTCATCTTTTTTGTGCCAAAACTCTGATGCTCTTTCAGGTACCCCAAAATTTTAAAAACTCAAATATTCCCGAATTTATTTTAGTTGGTAAGACCCTCAAAATACTCTCTTTGCTTTAACTTCAAAAGCACTTGATTTGTAATTCATAGTTTGGCTCCTCCATTACTTTGATTCTAGCTCCACCCCTGACATTTTGTTCAAAACAAGTACCATGTTGCATGATATAGTTATACAGAAAATGGCACAACAGACAATAGAATAGTAGGGTATGCCAGGTACAAGCATAACATCAGCTCTTTTTCTTGTCGACCACACTGATGTGCCTTTCCCTCCCCTCACAGGAATAGCTAAAAAGGCAGAATCATTTTGAATTTGAAGTTCCATGAGTTAGAAAACAATATAGTGCATGCATTCAGGACCCATTCAACAGATAAGCTACTATATATTTCTCCTCACAGAAACAGAAGCTACTATTATTCACTAATTTATATTACCTTTGATATTGCTTTCAGTTGATTCATCTCTTCTTCTTTTGCATGCATTTTTTCTTCCAACTTCATGTAGAACTGAGCAGGGGAATGAAAACAAACCAAATAATCATCAACTGTAGGTTTTCAACATCAACGTAATTAAGATTTTGAAGTGACAGCACTATACTTGCCTCTTTCCTCCTCTCTGCTCGTTCACCACTTTTAAAGTTAAAAGTTGCAGCCCTTGGCCTTGCCTCAGAGTTTGTTGAACTTGAATTTACAGTTGGCTTCGCCCTAAACAACCGTATCCTACTAATTCATATCAGAAGCAAAAGGAAGGGAGAGAAGAAATTCACCCTTAACATAATTCAACAAACCTTTTGGCTTCTTGGATTCCTCTAGAATTAGCTTTCAAAATCAAAACAGAATGTTGAGATTCTGCAGTCTTCTTCATTCCTAGTACTTTTTCACTATCCAAAAGAAAAAACAAGCATGAGGTGTCAATGTGTGAAATATATATTTTCAGAGATAAGAAACAGTAACAACCTTTTCTGCTCACAAGTTACTTTCCTCTCCCTTTTAGAAACCTGCATATAAAGGCCCATGTATGATGTTACTACATTTTCACCAACCTAACCAACATAATTTGAAAATTTATAGAGAAAAATAATTATCAGCTAATTAATCTTCCATTCCTCCAGTAATTCACTGCGGCCATTAAATCCTTACTTCTTTTGGAGTTCTGCTCACTGAATGAGTAATTGGAGTTGAAAGTTTTGATAAATTCTTTCCCACATTGGTTTTCCTTGGATTCTCTCTGCTAGAATTTCTTGCCGAGCCCTTAGGTGATCTAGCTGAACTGCTTTTCCAGACTTGAACACTGTTGACTACAGAGCTCAATCCACGCTCAGGCTTTGTTTCCTATGCATTAGGCCACCAAAATCAGGACAACAGATTATATGAAGCATACTTAAGTAATTGCAGGATATGATTAGTGCACAGCCCGCAAGCACATATACCCAAATCTGTAATTTTAGAAATGAATAATCTTGATGTACTGACTTAACAGTAATTTAACTACATTATTCATTCTTTTCTAGGCTTCCCATATTTTTATCTTTGCATGGTTAAAATAATTGAAACATCACTGAGGAGAAGCATACCTTTGGAAAGGAACTTGGAGGATCATTCAGAGCTGCTTGCTCAACAACTCTATCTGGTTCAGTCACATTCATAGTTCTTAATGATTCACCATTATTTACAGTATCATCATGGACCCTTTTCACTTGTACAACCATTGAATCATCAACTGAGATTGTGCTGCTCGTCTCATTTTCAGGTTTTGGAGCTTCATCCAAAATTCTTTCATTATCAATAGCATCCTCCAAAACATTATAGTTGTTTACAGCAAATTCCGTATGCTGGTTGGAAGATGAAACTCTTGGCCCTTCTGTGACCAAATCTTCTCTTTCACACTTAGTCACTCCACCCTCTCCATTATAATCTGAACCAGCAGGTCCTTCCTCAAATAGAACATTGACATCTTCATCTGGCCCAAAATCCTCGAAAGATCTTTGTTCATATTGACAATAATGGCCATCTATGATTGGCTCAAAACTGTCCAATGATCTTTGATCAAATTGAACATACTGGTCATCTTCAATTGGCTCACAAACCTCATGGTATCTTCGATCAAATTGAACACTATGAACATTTTCATTCGACTCAAAATCCTCTTGATTGATAATTCTCTCCGAACCATCATTTTCACTGGTCGTTTGATCAGATCCATCATGACTCACAGATGTATTAAAACCTAAAAGTCCCTTCTTCTTGAAATGAGCTTCAAAATATGCTTTCTTCTCAATAACTGAACCTGGTTTTGAACATTTCTCAACCTCTTCCAAGTACCTATTGTGAGAGAAAGAGGATCTTCTTTCCCAAGATAAAGGTTCATTTTCAAATCTCCCAAACGAGATGGAGCCTGAATGTATAGAATCTCCCTGCATGATTTGCAATGAAGCAGAGAACCAGCAGCCATAAAAGATATTACTCATGGTGTAAATGGAAAGGAGACTAGATAAGTACAGTAAAAAAGGATGTGAAAATAAAAATAATGGAAGCACCATGTTATACAAAAGATACTGCAAACCCAAGTTTTACAATTTTGCAGTTTTCCTTCTCTAGACATTTTCCGATTTACTATTTCAACATCAACAGAACAGCAATCTTTATGATCAAATAATACTTTGATGTAGTTCGCTAGGTCACAAAAATGAATGCTTTGGTGAGATTCCATCATACAATATGAACCCAAAAAAATTACGTATATTAGAATAAGCCCCATGATGGTAAAAAAGTATGCTAAACCAATCCACAACAGCCAATCACTGTTTTTCTATTTTGACAAAATTGTAATATGAGTTAAATTCAGATCAATTCCGCTCTGTAGTTGAAAACTTGAAATAGAGCGCACACAAAATAAAAATATTCATCTAGCAACACATAATCATTAACCAACTTTACCCACAGCAAACGAAAATAGTAATTAGCCAATCACCGAGAAAGGAAAAAGACGTCGGTGGCATCTTTAGAAACCTTAAAATATTCAACTTGTCGCACTCTGAAGCAAACATAAGTCGAAAGAAGACGAAAGAAACTCATGATTGTATATATTGGTATAAAGAAAAGCCACAAACAATCCTACTTAGAACGATCAACAGGTGAGTAAAACCGGGGGGAAAAAAACATAATAATTACCTGAAAGTTAAAGCTACACGTATCTTCAATCTCCCCAGCCATAATTCTCCTTTATAAATCACCAGCCATAAGCAGAATCAACAAGACAAGACGGCCAAATCATAATCCTCCTCCAAACAAGAAGCCACCAGGACAATCTCGTCACTGAAATTATCCAAACCACAAATATTACAGACTCGTACTTGTGGATTTAGGACAAATATTACAGACTCGTACTTCAAAAGCACAAATGGCACACCAAAATCATCCAAAGAACCGACACGCATTTACAAAAAGGAAGAGACCCGGAAGAAGTAAAACCTCGAAGCGAATTCGAATTCGAACAGTAGCTTTAGTTGGGAATCTAAAGCGATTCAGGAGGCTTAGCTACTTGGAAGCAGATCTTTGAGCTCGTCCACGCAAGAAGGTTCTTGTTTCTGAGTGTTTTTGGTGTTTACTATGAAACTCATAAATCTGAATCATGTAGTGAAGAGAGAAGAGGGATATAGAATATAGTAATCCACAATCATGTGATGGTTGTCTTCTTTTGTCTTGTAACGCTCAGACAGAGGTGAAACTGCTGTGTGGCACGCAAAGTCTCACCGCACGCCCCCACAAACGGATCGTTAACGCAACGTTAAGCTAAGCCGACGCAGTGTGTGTTACTGTGTGAGCATATGCGTGAGCTTCTTCTTCTTCTTCAGGCGGAGGAAAACCAGAGGAAGAAGAAAGGCATTTGCAAATTGTAGTGTGGTGGCCGCGCGTGCATCCGCGTGTTGTCTATAATGCTTGCTTGTATTTACGGTCACCAGAATCCTCTTCAGTAAATGCAGGCAAAGAATTGAAAACCAGAGAGAGAGAGAGACTTGTTTTGAAAAGGAAAAATAAACAGAGAGATGTATATTTCATGTTCACATTTGATATATTGGATAATCAATATTATAACACGTAAATGATTGTTCTTTTTATTAAAAAATATACCACTATTTTTTTTCATTAATGATAGTTTTAAAACTTATTATTAACAAGTTATGAAACTTTTTTATATTATTTTTTTTTGTGACCAGTGATTTTTTCTTACAAATATGAGTACTTAATTAAGTTAATGACTATTTTATTTTAAAAAGATAATAATCTTAATGAGATCAAACTCTCTACTCAATTTTTTAGTACTTGTCATAAGAATTTTTTTTTCCTTCTATTTTATATTGTTAATTAATGTCTTTGTCTTATTTCTTATTTTGCACTCTAACTTATCTGTTTATTATACATCATTTTGATCTCATTAAAATTATTATCTTTTTAAATAAGGTAGGAGTGGAGATGTACTAAAAATTACGTACATTAAAACTTGAAGAAAGTTTTTTTGTTGAAGAAAGTAAAGGTCAAATTGCACATCAACAAATTTTGTAGTATAATCTTAAATTTAAAATATATGAATCCTGTTTTAACCAAGGAATTATCAACATTTATTGAGTGCAAGCTTCATTTTTTATGAGAAGTGTAAAGTAATTAAGTGATAGTTATTGATCTCTCTAGACTCCAGTTCTCATTTAATGTTATGTGGGTGATGTCGTACAGGATTTGGGTTTATCTTTAGAGAGAATGACAGAAAAATAGCTCTAAAATATGTATTTCCCTTCACAGAATGACAAAATGCATAATTTATTTAGAGTTACCAATGGCTTTTAGGCCGTGTGGTATGCTTAGTGCTCTATATGGCACTTAATCCAAATTCGATCCCGACCTTGTATAATAAAAAAAAATTATCTAAAGTTATTGCTTTTGTTGTTGTCTAAAGTTTTTGTCATTTCATCCAACTAAAGATATCATTGTTTTAAAATGACGTAATGCATCTAGTCATTAGTATAAGATTAAATTTATAATGGATGGTTAACAAAATTAAATTTGTAATGCAAATTATATCACAATCTATCTAATTCTTATATTAAAAATTAGAAATAATTGTCATTAATCTCACCAAACATAGAAACATTGGTTGTCTCATCTGGAGAAAATTCTAAAAATTACTTTCAAAATATGAAATTCTATAAAAGAAGTCAGTCCCTTACAATGTGATAAACCAAGATTTGAATCTTGGACGAGAGATGTGTTTATATTTAGTAGGTACCCGTGCCTCAAATATAATTGCATTCAAGAGGAGGATAACTGGTTTTAGCCAAAAAAAAAAAATTGAAAATCATAAATCAATAATTTCCTACTAAAATGAGTTGTGAGTTGTTAATTAAGTGTAGTCAGTAATAAAATATTATAGAAAATAAAACTAATTTGAAATTTTGCTATTTTGAAGGGATTTTCGAAAATTTTTCCATTTTCTAATTTTAAATCATTTATAGCTTTTCATGAACGCAAAAATAGTTATATTTTTATACTCAAAATATATTGAATGTGTAACGTAATAACTTTCCACCTAAAATGGAAGTGAGGGGGAAAAACCTAAAACGAAGGAAATTGAATTAATTATTTTTTAAAAAAAATTAATGTCTACTTTAATACAAATTAAAAACTGTACTTGTAGGTCCAGATATCTTTATCAATTATCATACTTTGCAGGCAATAAAATACCTTTATCATACAATGAATTCAAAGTCAACCTATATAATTGTTGACTCGATGTAATGTAACAATTTACCGACATCTTCCATTATTTTTCCCTTTAAAGATTAATACAAACAAAACGCTTGAATTGGTTTTTTTTTTATTAAAAAATACTGGAACGTCCTAAAAAGTCCGTTTCTTGGGATTTATTCGATTCTGATTTTGTAATGCTGTGGAGACATTATACGTTATATAATTGTGTGCTTCCTTTTTCTTTTTATTTTGAAAAAATCCCAGAAAAATGTCAAGAAAATATGAAAAGGACCCTTCAATATGCTAAAATGTAAAAAATCCAGATCAGTCCTCCAATAGGAATTTAGAATTTTTAGTCTTGAAAATTTTAAAAAATGACATAAGTGCCCCTAGATTTTATTTTAATGAAAAAATCTCTAACTTATGCTGGCTGCTGGAGTTTTAGTGTTGATGACCAAAGGCGGCATCGTCACCACACTGCCAATGACCTTACTGGCGATCGGTCACCAAAGTTCTGGGGCCAATATAAGTTGTTAATATAGATATTGTAATTGTTAATATAGATATTCAAGTTGTTAATATGATTCACTGGAACTCTAACACCGGCAAAAGTTATTAATATAGATATTGTAGTTATTAATATAGATAATTAAGATGTTAATATAGTTCACTGGAGGTTTGGAGCTCCGACAGTCTTATATATTTTCTAAATTTCACAAACAAAAGTCATTAATATAGATATTCGAGTCATTGATATAGATGCTCTATTTATTAATATAGATATTCAAGTTGTTAATACAAATTGTTAGAGCTCCAGTGAACTATATTAACAATTTAATTATCTGTATTAACAACTTATTCTCGCGCCAGAGTTCCAATGACCAACCATCGGCAAGGTCACCATCGTTATGAGGAGGGTCACCCTCTTCGGCTACCGACACCAGAGCTTGGGCGGCAGAGGATAGGGATATTTTTATTGAAATAAATTCTAAGGGCATTTAAGTAATTTCTCAAAATTTTCAAAATTGTAAAAATTACAAATTCTTAGGGAAGGATTTAATTGTCTTTTTGAGATTTCTTTAGAATTTTTCTGATATTTTCCCTTTTATTTTCTTAATTCGAATTTTTATTTTATCTCTAAAATTATGTTCGGTTTCAAATTTTAAAACAATATTACTTATTTTTAATAACATCCTGCCAGATGGAATAAGTTAAGCAGAGATAATTAATATTTAAAATTATGCAGCATGAAGTAGAGAAAAGACTTCAAAAAAAATTATTATATATACATAAATTTTTTAATATTTTTTTTTTCTAAAACAACTAGATGGGAATGCAAAGCAAGAAGTGCTTATCTTTTAAATTTGGCAATCATAGAGCCTGTTGCTTTGTCCTCTTTCAACAAATCAATGAGTTTCTTTTTTGCATTACTTTCATATATTTTGTTTGGTAAGATATCCCTTTTAATGCATTATCAATCATTATAGGGGAAGTAATACATTATTTTCTACAGTGATATTTTTATATAGTTGAATGTAAAAAGTACAATACAACACAATAATAGATTAGTCAAATAAATAAATTGAATTAATTTTTATTTTATTTTAAGTTTTCAGCTATTTATTTATTGCATAAATAATGAAGAGTAAGACATCAAACTTAAATTTTTCTTATTAAAAAAATTATTACGTTGAGAAACCTTTCTTCCATTTAGGATCAAAATTCAAATGCAACTCAAACAGGGGTCTCACAAAAATGCATAAGAATCCCATAAAAATGAAGCATAAATTGAAATAAATATCAATAGTAACTAAAAATTTCATATAAGCTTGTGTGTTTAGTTTGTATAAAATAGTATCCATCATATAACTTAAAAATAACTTTTACCTGAAAATTTTTAAGAAATTAAATCCAAACTCATAAATTCTACAAAATATTATTATAATCAAAAGGTTAAATCAATATATATATATATATATATATTCTGTGGATACATGGATGAATAACTACTTTTCTTTTCTTTTCTTTTCTTTTTTTTGACAGAACATGGATGACTACTTGATAAGGGTAAAAAAATGATGAGAATCAGCTGAAAGTAGGATTTGAAGTGCCATTTATTTTTCTCTGTGATAAGGGTAAAAAAGAATAAATATGGAATTTATTATGCTGTGACAGCTGTGTCACAACCGCAAATTTTAGTGGAAAAGCAAAGAAATGATGAGAATCAGCGGAAAGTAGGATTTGAAGTAGTGGGGGCCCACAAATTGTTCATATGATGATGGGACTTCGGATCCAAACAACTATGACCCGCCCGCAAATTTGGGTCCATGTTCTATCCTATCATCCAACAACACTATTATTATTAGCTTTGTTGGAGAAGAGTGCTAAAAATCCTCACTTACAAAATTTATAGTACACAAGTACCTTAGAACCCATGTCTCTGACTAAGTGCAAGTGCAAGTTATCTTCATCTATGTATAAATATTTTTTATTTTATATATAGTTGAAAATATAAGAATATTCCATGCAATTGAAGGAGAATTGCACCAGCTAAAAATAAGTTACACATGGATGTTTAAATAAATTTTAGGTATATGTGGATAATGAATTTTGTGATGATGCAATTTTAGCAATGTTTTGTTATTGTTATTATTATATTTTGCCCCCTCTATCAGATTCTTTATTTAAAACTTAGTTATCTAATTTAATAATACAGAGGAAGTTATTTAAGTTAGTTTATAAGACATGCTTTTTATAAAAACAACATAATTATCCTCTTCAATTCCTTCCATCTCTCTCTTACTTTGTCATTATTGAAAGAGCATTAATAGGAATAAATTGGAAAAATAAAATGATAAATATAAAAAATAAGTCTTATATTTAAAACTAATATAAACTCCCCAATTATGCCATCATTAGGCTGGGGAGTATAATTCAAACTGGGGGGTATCAATGAAGAAAGATTATTAGAGTTATTTGTGATTCAAAAAATATTTAATAAAGTAAAATGGAAGTGTATTGCCTTTTTTATAATACCCATAGTAGTATATAATTAATAAATGTTAGGCTTTAAAGGGACATCAAACACATAAGGTAAGCATAGCTTAGATAATATTGTTGATATTTTTTTTAGATGAAAACAAAAGTATGCATTAACTATAAAAAGTACACCGAGGAAAAAACCGTAACAAAATACATACATCCCTAAAAAGATAAGTGAGTCTCCAGTGAACGGTCATAGGATTATTAAGTAGGGTAATATGGGACTGTTTAAGTAATTTACACTGAAGAGGATAATAGCGAGGTTGACTAACTATGTCCTACTTGATAATAAAAATCATGACTTCTTGAAGCGCAAGCAGTTGGAGATGGGAAAATCCAATCCTATATTTGTTTTAAAATAAACAAAGAATCTCCAACAATAGCTCAGTTGGAGATGTGGCAAGTCATAGGATTCCCTCTTTTCTTGTGCCAAGGGAAAATAGCTCAGTTGCTCTCTGGGAAAAGAACACTGCCATCACATGATGAAAGATGAAATCTATTGAGGAATTCTACGAGGCCAGAGATGAAGTTGGAATCTAAAGTATAATACCCATGATATTGGATCATTTGAGGTAACTAATCCTTAAAAAAAAGGCAGCAAGAGAATAGGCCTTTGTGTGTATTGTTCTAACATTTGAGCTTAAAATCTGCAGTATTGTGACACATACGAAGACAACGTATGCTTCTTTTCTTAAGCCATACAGATTTTACTAGTACTTATTTCTGTTGTGTGGGTGTCTTCTTGATTAGAAGGAAATACAAGGTCACTTAAAGAACAATACTAAATCAATCTATTGTTAGTACAATATATGTGGGACGAATAGGAAATAAAAGTGTGTATAATTTCCTGATGTATTATTAGCAGTATGGTGTGAGAGATGTATTCAACTTGACAAACTATGATATCCATCATGCAAGAAACAAAGAGGCCGGACTAATAATTCCAACGATATGATGGTTTCCTGTACAAATTTACTAGATTCTTTCTTTATCCTATGCACTACCATGTATTACTGTTTAACAAAAGAACTAGCTAGGATTATAAAAAAAATCCATAAACAGCTCTGGAATCAATCAATCGTATATATTTACTTGACTTGAGAAAAACTGTGGGTAGCCTTACTGGGTGGACATCTCAGCCCCCTTATCTTCTTTTTATTTAGGCTTCATGATCAAAAAGCACACTCAACTATTTATCATAAAAGTTGATGAATCAGTAGATATTAAAAATCAAAATTAAAAAATATAGTTATACATTGCAAGAAAAATAATAAAAACTCTATTGATGAAGTAATAGACACCAAAATATTTTAAAAGTCAAACTATATGATGATTAAATAACTTTGTATTAAGACGGGTGGTATGTAGATAATAGACTACTGGTTTGTAGTTTATAAAATTTGAATTAAGATTAACGTGTTAAATTTAAGGCAGAAAATATGTG
>JBAGKO010000004.1:1651293-1664978 GCA_037177275.1 Acacia concinna | reverse complement strand
GAGCAAAAGTAACCATGAACTTCTGAAAAGGTGCAAAACCATTAAGTTACTGTAGCGCCGTTAATTTTTTATAAGGGTTTTCTACAGTAAATTAATGGTTTGCTACAGTAACTTAACAGTTTTGCACAATTTTCAGAAGTTCATGGTTATTTTTGCACTTTTGAGAAAAGTTGATGGCCATTTAAGCACCATAACCCTATAATAAATACAAGAGTGAGTAATTTGAAATGGAGTGAGTAGTACTCCTCTAGTCTTATAAGTGCAAAAAAAGAAGAAACAATTTGATCATATTTATAAGGTAGAGAGAGAAAGTTTTTATATAAATGTACAAATTTATCCTTCATTTATAGTTATATTGATTTTATTCTCATGTGATATATTTTACATTAAATAAGGGTAAAGTTCAAAAGTTGTTAAAATTTATGGAAGAATTAATAAAGTTTAAAGTTTTTCTTAATCTGTGTGAAAAATATTAAAAATGCCTTGTATATAAAAAGAGATTAGTAATTTAGAAGGATTAAAGTGAGTGTTGAAATACCCATTGTTTGTGGGTTCAATTGGTGAGGGGGTTGGACACGCTCACAAATGAAGTGGTGTTCGATCCCTGGGAAAATCACTTAGTTGTGGTTTCAGTTACGGCGCTTCGGGAGGCATCTTAGTTCTATGATGTTTAGGTTAACGCCTGAGGGTAATTGACGGCTCGTTCTGTCCGACATTAGTATCACCTATAAAGAATGGAGATTTCGCCCTGCCCTTAATATGTGGGTGAGCCCGACCTCCTTCTAAAAATTTATGTATATATAAAAAAAAGTGAGTGTTGAAATTAGAGTGGTGAGGTGAATGAATTGAAGAAGCATTCGCCCTGCCCTTAATATGTGGGTGAGCCCGACCTCCTTCTAAAAATTTATGTATATATAGAAAAAAGTGAGTGTTGAAATTAGAGTGGTGAGGTGAATGAATTGAAGAAGATATGAAAGGAGGAGGTTGGGACCTGGGTGGGGGGACCGGGGGAGGAACCACGTGGTGGGGAGGTGGTTAAGTGAACCCAAAGTTCCAATGGGTTAGGCTCAAATACTGTGAGATGTAACTAAACGTGAAATGAAAGCTTCTAATGGGCCCATGGGGCTGAATTTAATTTTCTCACAATTATATATTACGTGGTCCCCAAAAATAGTTAATTACTGAAAAAATCCTAATCATAAGTAAATAGCATAAATCTATTATCATTTCCTTTAATAAAGCTTCTTGTTCAACGCTCTTTAGTTCTAATGGAAATATTTAGGTAATTAAATTCCTTAATTAAGATCTTGTAATAATTTCCAGCAGTGGATATACACTCTCTCTTTTTCCTTTTTAACTCGCTCATTTGATATCAAACACGTTTTTTTTTTAAAAAAATTCTTACGTGTCAGATTGTAAGTTCAAACCCTTTATTAAAACAAAAATACAAGGAATAGTTTTGCTCTCTCATACAATCAACCTCTTGTTGGTTGAGTGGCAAGATATTTTATTTTTAATGGACAAAGAGAATAGGGAAAATGACACTTAAATATCATTTGAATTTTTAAAATTTAAAAAGGTCTGTTAAAATTTTAAAAAGATACTTAGGTGCCATGAGTAAATTGGGCTTTTTAAATTTGCTGATGTGAAAAAGTGATCTACAAACTAGCGAATTCCATTATTATTTTTGCAAATATCGTTAGTCAACTTGTGAAAAATCCCCTCCCTTCTCTGTTTTTCAAATTTGCTGATATGAAAAGTGATCCATAAACTAATGAATTCCATTATTATTCTTATAAATCTCATTATCCATCTTGCGAAAATCCCCCCTCTCCTCTGTCAAGGGCAAATTCCATTTCTCCTCTGTCACTATGCGTCAGTCAGTGTCAGTATCAAAGTCAGATGAATAGTGCTGTCAAAAGGAGAGAGAAAAACATAGATTAAAAAAAACTAGCAAAATCCATTACGAGACTTACAAATCTCATTACTCATCTTGCAAAATCCTGCTATTGCTCACATCAGCAAAAATGAAAAATCCCAATTTAGTTATAGTATCTTTGTGTCTTTTTAAAATGTTAACGTACCTTTTTGAGTTTTACAATTTCAAATGGTGTTTAATTGACATTTTCCCAAGAGAATAAATTATTTTATGGTACGGTGTTGAATTTTCACCTTTAAAATTCACATGTTTGAAAAAGTTATTAAAATTTTATACATATGTCAAATCTTAATTAATTAATTAATATAGTGAATGGTTTGATAATTATCATATAATATAACATGCATGTAAAAGCTATGATATCCATTATTTGTGGAGAAGTGATTTCATATTTCGATAATATACTTGAATTAAATTCTTTATATATATTTGTATATATATTATGTTAAATTCTCTTATCACATATAACCATGTGTTTTACTTTTAAATATCATTATTTAATTATAAATTCATATGAACAAAATGTGACACATGACTATGACCATGCGTAATTGAAAAACCTAAGATAATTGATGACAAAATTTAAAGATAAACCACATTTAGTCCATACTCCATAGTCTTGTCACTAAGGTATTTGCTTTTAGAAATGACGGGTTTGTTCAGCAGCTTGCACTTTTATACTGTTGTTTTTTAAAAAATAAAATAAAACAAGTCACAGTTATTTATTATTACAAATAATGCAGCTTTATAAACTATTTTATACTACACATTGTCCTAAATATAAGTTTTAATTGACTTTTTATAGAATCCTAAAAAATACTAATCATATTACTTTAAAGCATTTAATTTATCATTTTTCATCATACTATTTTGTATAACTTATAAATTGATATATATATATATATAATGATACACTATATATAATATGATTGAGTAACTTATAGAACAACAACTAAATTTCAAGTACGTAGTTCTTCATATTGGACATGTGTTTACCCGATTTGATTATACTAAGGAAGTTATTGTTAAGTTAGTTAATAATATATGTATTTTTTTAAAAACACTGTAGTAATCTTTTCTAATTTCTTTATTTTCTCTTCTCATTAATAATTGTTGACAGAATATAATAGAGGTAAATTAAGCAAAATTTATAAATATAAAAAAATCCGTCTTATATTATATTTAAAATAAAGATTAGACGGATAGGTCCTATATTAATTTCGGAAGTTTTTTTAATCCATTTTCTTCAAAATATATTTCACGCGAAATTTCAATTTTTTTGTTTTATCCTCTTGACTTCACCTGTTTCCATAAATTTAGTGTCAAATTAATGTGGGGTAAAGGGGGGTGGCCCAACTTTTTCAAAACAACAAGTCCTAATTTCACTGTTTCTCAAATACCAAATACAATTTTTCCCCCCTTTAAGGTTTCTCTTTTATATATCTATCTACTTCAGACGATATTCCTTTCTATATATTAAAACTATATATGATACTTCTATAGAATTGAATAAATTCACCCTCCAATATATTTCTGCTTGATTCACTCTGTTCTAACCCTACGCATAGAAACCCTAATTTGTAATTGTAGCTATCTTGCCTTTGCCCCCACCATTGGCGACACAGTACATAACAAGTAAAAGTGAATGCGTATGTATGTATGTGTGTGTATTTCATCCGAGGAACACGATGCAAAGAAAAGCCATGATTATTGGGAAAAAGATTCTGAAACAAACAACAACATAATCTTGGACATAGATATTATATATATGCATCCACTATAATTATTGCTACTATTATTATTATATTCAAAACACTACATCAATCTAGAATCTGCTAGCCACCGTCACTGGTTATTAGGTCGCGTGCACGATTGAGAGTTCAAAGAAATAGGAGTTTGGTCTATTCGAAAGGTTAATATAATGGGCTATATAGTCTCTCACGATTAATTAAGATTCAAATCTCCACTGTGAGATATATTTATATTTAACACTTGGCCATGTGACAAATGTATCCAATATATAAACTAAACAATGCCTGTGAACATTGGGGGAAAAAAGAGTAGCTAGATCGATCCAGTTCTAATCCAAGTCGATAATATTATGTCTTTACCAAAAAATTATATATTTAGTTGCTATTATTAGCTTCAGTCTTTAACACATATAGAACCTAATTTAAAAGTTAATATTTGTTCTAAATATAAGATTCTTTTGTCATATTTATCATTATTTTTTAAAATAATTTCTATGATACTACTTTAACAATAATAAAAAAAAGAGAAGAAATAAGAAAATGATTAAAAAAGATGATTATATTATTTTAAAAATAAAATATATGTAATATTAATTAATTTTTTATATAATAAAATAAGATAAATATATTATATATTAAGGGTTAACTTGCTTGATTTGATGTTTTGTCTATTCCACACGAATTAGTGATGCAACTCACTTAGCTTTAAAATCTCAGTCAAACATGTGGTGGGTAATGATAACTGATGAATTACGGCTGATGGTAGAAAAATCATGATGATAACTTTAGACTTTTTAAAAACTCAAAAAGGCAATACAATGGATCCAATCAAAACTATTGAAAAAATAATGGAATAAATTAAATAGTAGCAGTAAAATTGGAATTAATTAAAATGAACGGTCCTAACATATAGTCAAGGGATTGTTCAAAGCAAGTCACATTCATATATATATATATATATATATAGCTAGACCCACGATAACAGTAATTAAAAGTTGTCGCAGTAGTGGTTTCGTATGAGTAAATCCTTACTATCTCTTCGTCATCATTTTGTTCCAAGACTTATAATAATCATATTTGTTTTTCTTCTCTGTTGAATTTTGCATCTTTGACCCGTTGCTACTATTTGTTGAAAAACAATGACATTCATAATTACTACTTCATCATCTTTAAATTATTAGATTCAGCTAATTTTTTAAAACATTTTACAAAAATAATTTTATTAATTAATTATATCATATATTTTTTTAATTATATTATATATTAGTAGTTCATAAGTCAGACAAGTTAAAAAAATGATGAATTTTAATATATTAAAATAATATAATTAGCTTTTTTTAAAAGGGAATATTTAAGTCAAGTTCCTTATATCTATTTTGTTAGGTTCTCCAATTATATGTGACCATGTGTCCTATGTTTGAATTATTATTATTTAATTATAAATTCAAATAAAATAAATAGAACATGTATTTACATGTGATTGAAGAACTTGACCAAATAGATGCAAGGAACTTAATGTAAGTATGGTCTTTCTTAAAAATCTCTAAAAAAAACCAATTGGATCTTATAATTAGGACTGGAGGGCAGTATGAGCTTGAAGAATATTCCATATTTATATTTTCTTAGTAGATATATTCATGTTAGGAGTCAATATTTGCATTACCAATCATGCTTAATAATTTTAAATAACTTTGTTTTCCAACTTCAAATTCGGTTCATGATTTTGATTATATATATATATATATATATATCTGAAAATATTGAGTTGTGGGGACTTTTCAATCATCTAATGTTAAGACTTATTTCTATGGGAAAAATAATAATTATTTAAAGCACCAAATATATATATGTGTGTGTGTGTGTGTTTGTGTGTAACAACAACGATTTATAATGGATTTGATTATAATAAATAGTTTTGTGTTTTCTGAAATATTTAAAAAGCATAACCATAAAAAGGAAGAGTGAGTGAGGAATTGTTTTGACCTTTTCACAGTATTATAAAGCAGTGCGGCAGGGCCCCCCATCATTCCCCACACACACACACAACCCATCATTTAAAAAAAAAAAAAAAGGTATTTTAGAATATCACCATTCTCCAACTAATAAAGAGAATAGTTGCCAGAAAAAGGAATAACGCTGTGTGTGTGTGTGTGTGAATTATATAAGTTATTAATTAATTAATATATATATTTATAAATTCAGTCGTATTCAGATCAAAGAAAAAGAAGAACAACTTTTGAAACTGAACGAAGAAAATAACCCATTTTCAATGAGATTGATACTACAATAATATTAATAAAAATAGTATTAAATTGGATCCAAAGTAAGGGAACCTTTGTTGGAACATTAACGAGAATATAGTAGCATTTGTCAAAAGACCTAGCTACCTAGCTATTGTTAAAAAAGTTACTAATTAAGCAGACCTATTATATTAATTTAAAAGTGACCGAATCATCATACACAAGTCATTCTTCAGAGAATTAACACTACACAAAGTCAAAATTATTCCACTAAATCGAGAATAATTGAATAATATGTCACTGACATATATGTATATTATATATATAGTGTTAAATTTTCAAAAAGAAGAATAAATTTTTAATGTACCAATTATATATTACTAAGCGTGTGTGTATCTGAAAATGGTCCACTTGTTGTTCAGGAAAATAAAATAAATATCTTGCATGAAAAACTATTAACCAATCACTTAATCTCGATAATAAAGATAAATACTCAAAAAGGTTACTGTTGGTGGGAAGTAATACATATTATTTAATAGATTTTGTCCCCCAAATTTATATTTAAATTGTCGGTAGCATTACCCCATATATATATATATATATATATATATATATGCGCGCGCGTAAATGCATTACAGAAGCATAGTGTTTTTGTGTGTTAAATGTTAAGTTAATAACATTTTCAATTAATTTTTAAGTATCATTAGAAGAATATTAAAAATGACTTGAATTTTAAATTACAACAGACTCCATTTTTATATCACACAAAGAAGATATGAAGAACCAAAACATCAGAGCTCTTCTATATATAAAACATAGATCAAAATCATTTAGATTATTTAACTTCGTTCGTTGTTATTTTGAAAACATTAATAATTTGCTAAAAATATTGCAAAAATAATATAAAAAAAAGTAAAGGGCAAGAAACCCGTTTCGACAGAAACTGCTTACAACATTTTAAAAAATCCCATGCAAACAAAAATATCCCTTAAAAGACAAACATTAAGCTGTAATTCTTGTATACTTTTAATTGGTGCCGGTCTCTTTCATTAATTACTTTATGTGTGTGTATATATAATTAGCATCAAGTGGCCTCAATCCTCTCACAGTGTCAGGAGAAAACACAATGGCTTTACACAATTAAAAGAAGAAGAGAAATAACTAAGGCCTTGTAGCCTAGTGGTAATTATATCTCTTAAGTGGGAGGAGGTCACGGGTTCGATCCCGTCGTTGTAACTTCAGGCTGTTAGTGCCTGTTTGAGCCTATGAGCTACATTTAAAAAAGAAGAAGAAGAAGAAGAGAAATCTCACTCAGCCCCAATCACAAGAAAAAATATAAAAAAAAAGTTTCATTATAGATTATGTTAGAAAATGTAGATCCACTCTTAGTGATTAAAAGAAAATAAATTGGCTTTTGGGGCCAATATAAAAATATATAAAATAATGTGGGACAAATATATGATTTTCCCATCATATATTATATATATTATTTAATATAAGAAAAGGGGAAACAGTTGTTTTTTATTTTATTCAAAATTCAAAAACACACGATCAATCATTTTTTACATAATGCCTTGTGTCTTTTATGGGTGAAACAAGGGCTATCGTAAAAATACCTAAGAGAATAGAAAAGTTCACTCTCTCTCCAAAAAGACTCTCTGGTGAATTTGCCGTGTAACATATCTGAACTCCAAACTGCGATCTAGATCAAGCGTAGGTATCTGTGAATCAAGAGATCTTCTCAGGTACGCCCTTTGTGGTTTTTCCATCAGATTCTTATATAAAAAAGTCTCATTGTAGATTCATTTATCAAAACAATCATTACGGAACTAAGTAATATAGATTCTAAATATGAATTTACTTTACAATTTATGATTTACGAAGTAAGTATATGAGAAAAGTTTTATTTTGATTTACGGAAAAGGGCTTCTTTAAAACCTAGGTTTGGAGGTTATCAAATCACTATATTAAACTTACACGTGATTATATTGACAAGTTAAAAAGTGGTTATTGACAAACTTTTATATGTTAACTAAAGCAGCTTTTGTCATCAAGTGTGTGTGACTATATTAACAAGTCATAGAATTGTTATTGTTAACTCCAATAGCTTATGTTAACAAGTTTATATTATTATATTAATAAGTCATAAAGTGAATATTGATAAACTCATTATGTTAATAAGACAACCAAAGACTTTTTTATAGAATCTACAGTGGGCCTTTTTTGATAGAGATGATCTGTAATGAGACTCTTTTTTTTAATATTTTTTCTGGTCTTTGGACTTGATTGAGATTTTTCCTAAAAAGAAAGATGGAGCAATATTTATTTAAAGGTTAAATTAGTGCACACTACTACATAGACACACACACACAGAAAGATTCTGGTTTGAACGGTGGGTTGATAAAAGTGATAAAATCCTGTAGGCAATTTGAACGCTATTAGAAATAGTTGTTTGTGTAAATATATACGAGTACTTGCGTTGCATGTTATGTTATTTATTGGGGGAATTACAATAATGTCCCATGGAAGAGATTTAATCACGGAAAAGTCTAATGACAATTGAGAAGTATATATGTATGCAATGATAGCAAGCTCCAATACAGGAAATGATAACATGCTTATGCTGTTCACTATTGTCATCGGGACTCTTCGATTATTAAGTCTCTTTCTTGAGACCTCACAGTAATTTTCCTTTATTATTAATTATGTGGTTAATATATATATTACTACTGTTTATCCAAGTTTGAAGAATAAGGAATCCATTATAAAGGAGAGAAAAAGAAAGAAGGATGAACGAAGTTAGGCGAATGAGAGGGTCAAAAGAAGGATATGGAGAGAATAGAGAGACATGTGAGAGATCGAGAAAAAGCAAGATATGAAATGGTCCTCATTCATTCACACACACACACACACACACACACACACAAGAGTGGGGGTGTGTTGGCAAAAAAAAAAAGAGTGGTGGTGTGTGTGGCCCCCCTTACGTGGTTTATATGATATGAATGGTTCAAAGTGCTATTACCTTTTATATATCTTTCTTTTTCTTATCTCTTTTTCACTTTCACTTTCTCTTTTTCTTTTTCTTTCTCCAACTAAGCAATGTCAAGTACTTCCTTATTATACAACATGTGAGTCAAAATACGTGAGCCTCTTGTGTTGCCCCCCCACCGTCCTCACTAAATGAACCGCCCCTATCAGCATAAATTCCCAAATAGTGTGTGTGTGTGTTTTAATATATATATATATATATATATATATAGATATAGATATGTATGTATGTATCTTAGACCATCTAAACTGCCCTCATATTGATGTTTGAAACCAATCAGTGTACTTGTCTTATGGTGTTTAAACACAAAGTCTTCATAAGTTTATGCTTGTGTTAGTACACAAAATCTTTTTTTTTTCGTTGAAAAAAGTTATATATCTATAATTGAACCCAATAATGATCGAATATGTGTATGTGTGTGGGGTTGGTGTGGGCATACTTATGTGGATGTCCATGTATGAGTTCAATCATATTTTATTTTTGATACTTTCAACTAGATCTGGTGTCTTTTCTGAATCTTATTATCAAGTATATAAGCAACTGACTACATGCTCCATTTTTAAAATTCATAGATTTCTCTTTTAATACAAGTAACTTCTTCTCGAGACCTAATGGAATATAGTGAAACTTTACACTATTAAACCAATTATGTGTTGGTTGGATTCAATTATATAGTGTGTGACAAACTTTGAAGATGATCATGACTATTTTTTATCCATATTATAAGTCACTTCTAACTATTTCATCAAAACTAAGGAAGAAATTGTTGCCTGATTAGCTTTGTATGCAAATGAAACAACATTATATTATACTTGGAAGTCTTATCCTAATAAGCTGCAATAACGTTAATATTTGAAAACAAAAACAGAAGTTCATTAATGACCCACAAGGTAACTTATTTTATGGAGTAATAATTTCTTCTAGAAGGCGTGCTCTATCTATATTTGAGATCAGAGGGAGTCTATCAAACAAAATGTAGGAACTTTTCTTGATAATGGGTATCGTCAAGGAATGAGATTCATTATGGGAAGTTGGTGCTAAAACGAATATAAAATGGGCATTTGATTTAGTCCTTCGTAGATTCTTTCGTAATTACATAGAAATTATCCTAGTAATAATTACTTCCACATTAACAAAACCATCAAGTATATATTATAAATTTTGGATAGAAAGGAGATCAAAAGATGGACAGTGCTATATATATAAGCACTTTAATAATTGACGGTGAATAAGCAAAAGAAATCAATGATCGACACATATGTAAGTAATGGTGGTCCAGTTATATGTTAGGTAAGAAATTAAATTACGGTTATTTTCCTGATAAATGCAAGTACTTTAGTACTGACGATGAAAATTATGAAGGATATGGATCTATCTATATCTGTCATATGACGTTAGTTATCTTTGTAAACAGATCAGATATGCATGTGGATCTATATATCTGTCATATGACGTTAGTTATGTTTGTAAACAGATCAGATACGCATGTGAAGCAAAGCTTTATGAATGAAAATAGACACTAGCTAGATATTATAATCTTTTTCATTCTTGTAATTCTCATGATGAATAATATATATCATCATGATGAGATTCTCAAAGTATGAAGAAGGCTATTCCTTCTGATAGATCATTGTTCTTTAATTTAAAAGTTAAAAAAAAAAGGATTTTGCTTTTCAATGATTTTTTGCAGCAGTGTGTATACATATATAGGAACTAGAAAGAGCCTTGGAGAGTTAGAGTTGTCGTTGTTGTTATTACTTACTCATGTCCTTTTTATATACAATTTTTCTTTTTCTTTTGTTTGGTCTTTGATATGAGTAATTTTTTTCTTGTCTTAAAATTTAAACTACTACCTCTATTAAATATATGCCTTTATACTAATTATCATTCATTTATCATTAATTCTCTCTCATATAATCATTATTACGCATTCTTTCTTATATTATTATTTTCTATTGATCCTCTCTCATATATATTTTATATCCATTATTTTTCATACTTTTCTTTATAAATATGGGCATATATGAAAAGGATATGAAATTTTTGATATTATTATTATTTTTAACTAATATCAATCATCAATTCATTTTTCATAATAAAAAAAATTATTTATTAAAAAGACCGGAACGAAGGGATATTATTATTATTATTGAAGAACTAGTAAAAAGTAAGCAACACTTACACTTGCATGCCAACTAACCCACTAACTCTCTCCTTTTCCCAATAACAATAAAAGCCTTCTTCTTTGCTTCTTTTCTTTTTGAGATCAGAAACTGCTTCTGACTTTTTTGGATTCATCAGTACTATATGATGGAAAGCTTTTTGCGGACTTATTTAATTATTCAACAATCTATATAGGACTTTAAGCACATTGGAGTAGTCAATCGAAGTGATAGATCCGAGAAGATGTGTGGTGTGGGTCGTCACTGCGTTAATTATGTATGTACCAGCATGTGGTAGGGTTTCTAAGTGTTATGTAGCAGTAACATTTTACTTTTAAAAGAACAGTGTAAAATTCCAAATTAAAATGAAGTTACCATTTAGTGTTTACATTGGTGTGTTTGGGAAACTCCAAACTTATATTTTAAATTTAGATTTACATAAATCAAGATAAAACTTTTCTCATGTACTTACCTCAGAATCTATAAAAATTATTTTCAAAAGCTAATCTAAACATATTACTCCGGGAATTGATGATTGCGAGTTCCTAGCATTATGTGAATTTCCAAGTTATAGATATGTAATTCAAGTAAAAGGGGGAAAAAAAGAAGAAGCTATAGATAAGTACAAGTTAACTGCACAGGGAGTTGCCTCTCCTAACATGTACATGTTTTTATCGATTTGAAATTATGGTCTCTTATTTATGGAAGTAAGACCGCTTCTCCCCTTAAAACCAACCACTTACTGGTTCATTTAAGTGTTTTTCCAATCAAATTGAATGGTTTATATATCAGGAACAAAAAATTGGATTAAGCAATTAACGTGTTAAGGTATAGATTTAGGATTTAAGGGTTCAATCGGGGCCAGACCAGTTATTTTAAGATATTACAATTCAATTGACAATAATAAAATAATACTATATATAAACATGAAAATTAAAGAAATATATGACAAAAAAAATTATAATGCCTATAATTATATCATTGTTATCTAACCTATTAATTATCATTACTGCATAAATCAAAGAATACATTATAGGAGTGAGTTTTAAATTTTAAATCAAATCACATTTTCTTCTTCTTCTTTTTTTAATAAAACTAATTCAACTGGTAGGACTCCTCCTAGACCAGTTCAACCCCCTCCCCCCGTTTTTTGGTGTTTCAAACCCAACAAGGGGCTGGTTCCTGATTGAACCAGTCAAATTATCCAGTTCGGTCCAATTTTTTGTATTATGATATATCATATTGAAGGTTTTGACAAAACTTAGATTAGTGACTGAACATGTTAGGGTACTTGATTAAGGGTTAGTGGGTCACACTAGAGTTAAACCCGAAGCCAAACTGGTGAGAAAGAGAAAATTTCATTGTTAATGTATGAAATTCTAAAGAAAAAAAGTTTAAAAAATTGATTGTTTTTTTTAAAAAAACCAAATTGGTTCAATCTCTGACTTGAACCAGTTCGGCAGTTCCTAGGCACATTGATCATGCCCCCCACCAGTCTTTAATACATTATATATTTATCTAATTTGATTAAATTAAAAAAGTTAGGTAAGTTTGTTAATATGAAATGTATTTTATAAAGCACCTTAATTTTATTTTCTAATTTTCTCATACCCTCTCCTCCTTAATTATTACTGAGGGATAATCAATAAGAATAAATTAAGGAAAAATTGTCAAATATAAAAACTATATCTTATATTTATAATTAAAATCAACTCTGTATACGTGTCCTATATTATTATTAAGGAACGGAGAGAGTATAGTTTAATTGCAACATTGTTTTGACTATTTAAATTGGATTCAATCCTTCGTACATCTTTGTTTTGTTTTTTCACCTTTTTTTCAAGCAAATCACAATTAAAAAAGTATTTTATTTTATTTTTTTGCGGGGAAATGAACAAATAATAAAAATTCTGAATATATAATTAATAAGGGGGTATGAGTTGAACAGTGACTAATAATATTATTTCTTTTGATGCATCTATATGTTTTCAATAAAAGCGTTTAGGTCTAGAAAGATTTTACATGGCCGTACGATATATATTAAGAAACCTACGATGAATTCTAAGAATTATAATTCGAATGTTTTGGGAGTTGCAAACAGAGATCCTATGTATATTATGTCCCTCAATGTCACTATTTTTTGCATCAACACCAACATTCATTGGCCCAATTTTCAAAATACACTTTAAATTTAAGCTAAATAACATTTTAAATCCCACAAATTTTCTTTTATTTTAGTTTTGGACTCGTAAGTTTTAAATATAAATTTTAGTCTTTGTGGGAGGAAATAGTACAAGTTTTTAT
The DNA here is from genome assembly GCA_037177275.1 of Acacia concinna. Taxonomy (NCBI): domain Eukaryota; kingdom Viridiplantae; phylum Streptophyta; class Magnoliopsida; order Fabales; family Fabaceae; genus Acacia; species Acacia concinna. The sequence goes on along the minus strand of JBAGKO010000004.1, from coordinate 1,651,533 downwards.
TGAGTTGTTATATATATCAATATTTTAAAACAAATAAAACTTAGGGCTTGTTTGGTACAAGGGATTGATGGGCAGGGAGAGGGATTGGAATAGGGATTGAGTTATTTGTATCGTTTGGTACCATTGATTGTGATTGGGTCAGTGATTATGAATACCACAAAGGAGGGATTCTTGCAAAGCCACCTTCCCCCTGGTTTTGTATTTTTAAGCCTGGGATTATAAAAGTCGTGGACAAAAATA
>JBAGKO010000004.1:1609782-1628925 GCA_037177275.1 Acacia concinna | reverse complement strand
ACACATCTAAGATTTGTTAGTTCATAGAAGCATGCTTCACTAACATCTCTGTGTACTAAGTGTTATCGGTCTAGGTCTGGTTCATAGTCAAGAGGACCACCAAATACAATAGTTATACTCGTGTGTAACTTAACAAAAGTGTTTCTTTATGACATATGGGGAGATTGCTGGAAATAATAAGTGGGTGTGTCATACTAAACAAGTCCCACATTGTTTGAGACTATAGGGGATCCAAGTAATAAGTGAACTTGCATTATTAAAAGAGGTTAAAAGAAGGATTAAAATTTACGCATAAGATGATGGGCTACATGAAAAATCCGGCAATTTTCTCTACTCCTTATGTGTAAGATAAATTGGGTATTACTATAAGAGACATTATAAAATTCAGACTTATTATTTTAAAAAATGATTTCTGGAGGTTTTCATAAATTGTTTAATGTCATTGCATTATCTTAATAGACGTTGCAGTGTTTGAAAACTGTTCACTTAATTTTATATTATTATAAGTTAATGAAATGCATAAAACGGATTCCAACGCCTACAAGTAGAAACGTACAAGTAATAGCTATTAAACAATTATGATGGCATGGCTATTAATCAACTGTAATGGCTACCTATGTCTTATATTTTTCATTTTTTATATAAGGGGATGTTTGTAAGAGGTTCAAGATACAATTTGGCTTTTAAACTCTCAAGCTCTTTTTTTTCTCCTCTGGCATATATTTATATCTACTAAGTTATATTATTTTTTGTAGTTATGCTTACTCTATTTTTATAGGAATAATTCGTTTAATTTTGAAAAGTGCCTCAACTTCTTTTACCGGTAGTTGCGGAATAGCTCTTAAGGACAGTGTCTTCGGGTACAATTCGGATCAATTTTTTATTTGTAGGTGTTGTTACTGCTGATTGGACTTGCGCATAACTAAGAAGAGTTAGAAGGTCCACCAAATTGTGTGATAATTCAGAAGCTATCGTCAACAATAAATATAATATAGATTTGCTTCTTCTATGGTCTGATCTTTGTACGTTTCATTTTTTTAAAATGCAGCTTTTAAATTGAACATAGTTATATTATACTAACTCTGGTCCTAGTTAAAGATGAGTTGACCTTTTTTTGTAAAAAAAATAAACTAAATAAATTATTTTTTATATCATAGTATAGGTGTATCATTATATTATATATTAATTTATAAGTTCAATAAAATAATTTAAAGAAAATAATAAATTAAATATTTTAAAATAATTTAATTAATTTTTTTTAAAAATCAACGATTTAAAACACGATGTAGTATAATTTTAAAACACATTGAGAATGAGACATTTTAACTAGGATGATGTGTGTGTATTTGCAAGCCCACATTATAATATACTCCCTCCAGTTTTAATTATAAGAGCCTGTTGATAATTTAGAGAATTTTAGGAAAATTCTAAAAAAGCTAATTACATTCTTTAATCGTATCATATACTATGCTTTATTACATTATATATTAATTCATAAGTCAAACAATATAATTCGAAGAAAAATAATAAATTTTAATGTTTTAAATTAATGTAATTAACTTTCTTAAGATTTTCTTATGATTCTTTAAAAAAGTCAATAGGCCCTTATAATTAGAATCAGAGGGTGTGTGTATATATATATATTGGAATAGGTTGAATATATAATTTTTGGATCTTATGGAATAATTTTAGAATTCAACGCATGTATAGTAGCTTGATCGATGCAATCCTGCAACTAATGTTGTTTCTTTTGTCATGGTAATTAGATTTAGAGTTAGTACAATGTTTTGTCTTATAATTCACTCCTATTTTAATTTTGATCCTTATAGTTGTAAATTATAATTTTTGATCTCTAACTTTAAACGGAAAAAAAAAAACTGAAGTACCAACAATAAAATGAAGACATGGTATGATATAAGGAGTAGATATTGTATTTAATTTTAATTTCTTTATTTAAAATAAAAAATGGCCTAAATTCAAAGAAAAGAAGGCAAGCTGATGAGTGTGGCTTGATATTTTGAGACAATTTTGATAAAATTTAGTTCATAAATGTTGACTCTGTATTCACAATAAATTTGATTCTCTAAATTTCTATTACCGAGTTTTGAGTTTTTTACTCGCAATTTAGTTTTTATAATTCTAATTAATTAAGATGTTGGTTTATATATTTTAAAAATAAAATTATAAGCACTAAATTTATTTCTTAAACACTGGAAATTAAATTTTTAAACTATTAAAATTATGGAGATTGAATTGCATAGAGTCCAAGTTTAAAATTAAATCAGACTCATAGGGTTTGATTTACATCGAATCATAATTTAAGGATTAAATTAATTTAAACTCAAAACTATGAGGATTAAATTATTAAATTTCACTCAATTAAAAAATGATTAATTTTCATAAATATTTCAAATAATATCAAATTTCCTCTAAATGTAGAACAACTTGGTGTTTTAGACAAATTTCTTCTTCTTCTTCTTCTAGCTTTTTTAATTAAATGCGATGAACAATAAAATTTGTTAAAGAAATACAATAGAAAAAAGAATAATTAGCGAGACACAACACTACAAATCGTGTTTATCAGTAGTGATTTGTGCAAATCGTGTATAGTAAGAACGACTTTTATTTAAAAGTGGACCCCTACCTCTGAAATGTTAATATAAAATATAGATCTTTAACGAAATCATATTTTTCTTCATCTTATTGAACAACATGACCAACATGACGTTTTTTTAAATTTTATGTAACACGCAGATATATACCAAATTGAATAAAAAATTAAAAAAAATAAAAAGAGAGAGAGGGAGAGTAATTGCGTAATTGATAATTAAAGGGGGATTTGAAGGCTGCAAGATTTCCTTGCCCCACCACTTTCAAAGAAAACACAATGGAAGGCCCTCACAATAATCTTTATGTAAATTATTGACACAGCACCAAAAAAAAAATCTGTTTGCAAATAGCATACCCCAGTGGAGGAGCCACCCACACCAATAAATTGAACATCACTCATTTTATCACTCACACTGGAGGAGCCACCCACGCCAATAAATTGATCTGCACTCTTTAAAACAAAAACAAGTGTTCGCTAATGCAACAATGAAGTGTCAAAACCTCGTATGATTCCATTTCACCAGCAACTATGGCTACAACACAAATACCAATACTAGTAATCACGACAGAACACAACAAAATGGTGAATTTATTTCAAGTTTTTTAGTCATGTATGATGAGAACAAAGCTCCTTCCTTCATTAAGGGGTCTTGTAGTTTCAAACTAGATAAATCTCAATGACACATTCTCCTTTTGATCATCATCCTTCCCAAACAATTCCTTCTCCAAAACCCAGCTCTCAATCATGGCCTGAGAGTTCACAGATTGATCACTGGGAACAAGATGACCGGCTCCCAAAACAACAACATTAGTAAGGTTCTCCCATTTTTGAACATACCCAGCAATCTCACCTTTCACTTTCCATATCTTCCTATCTGCATTCAAATACTTCTCAATCCCTTCCCATTTCATTGTCTTCACCCATACTTCTACTTGAACCACACCATCTTGCAGATCAAACTGGCCTTGGTACAAAAGAACTCTAGTTTTTTTCACCAAGTATTCCACCATGTGTTTCACACTCTTCATTACATCTTCTTTCATTGCATTTCCTACAGTGTCACTACATATTTCAAACACAATAGATTCATCAGCCCCTAATGCCTTCTTTACCTCTTTGGATTTCAACAACTCAGTCACCAAATCATCTTCATATTGAGTTTTTCTTGTGTACTGATACAAAGTGGCCAAACCTGTCATGTTCCTCAAGAGACTCAAAGCACTGCTTCTGGCATCTACTGCTGCACTCCAATTCCCTAATTTGGTCAATCTGATGGCTTCAGATTGAACCTTCTCCAACTCATTCTTCTGCCTCTCATTGATCAAACCTATATAGTAAGCATTCAAAGCATGAGTGCCAACTTGTACTATAGGGTGTGTTAACCCATCCCCAATTGCCACACCTGCCAGATTCACTCTCTGTGAAGCATTCAATCGAGAATTCTTGTGTAATATGTAATACCCAATCGCAGGAACATACTTCCCAGCATAGCTTTCACCAGTTATATAAATTGGGCGATACTTGAAATCTGGGTCTAGTTTAATGAACTTGGTTATTGCAGCGAAGAGGTGTTTGGCCACAGATTTCTGGTTTCTGGGAATTTCTTCAGAGTTTGAGGCGATGCTGAATCCGGTTCCGATTGGGCTATCGAGAAAAAGGAGGCCGAAGAGTCTGTTCCAAGAGCCGGGATTGGGGGCGAGATTGAGGGATTTGGTGACGAGCCACGGTCCGAGCTCGAAGAAGTTGGCGATCATGGAGGAACATCCAGGTCCGCCTTGGAGCCAGATGAGAAGTGGGGTTCGGCAGAGAGGTGAAGTGGGGTTTTGAGCTTCATAGAAAGTGTATAAAATGGCGGATTTGGAAGTGTGGTTAACAGAGAGGTAGCCAGATCTTGTGGGCAAGGCTTTTTTTGGGAAGGAAGGGGTTGATTTTGAAGAGGAAGCTGGGACATTGAGAAGGAGGAAGAAGAAGAAGATGGGAATGGAGGAGAGCCCTGTGAAAGACCTGGTTGACTCCATCTTAGAGAAGTGGACAATACTAGACTTGTTGTTTGGGTGAGCTATAAAGAAGAGGATCCGAACGAGGAATCAGGTCAGGACAACTTGGGGAGCTCCTGACCGTCCAACTTTTCAGATTTAATTTTTTTTTAAACTAAAAAAATTTATTTTTTAAAAAAATTTTAGTTAAAAAATTATCTTTATTTTAAATTTTCTACCTATTAAAATTATTTTTATAAAAAAATGAAAAATAAAAAAACATTAAATCCATATCGTTCAGATTCTATCTAGACGATTTAGAGAAAAGCTCCACCCGCTCGATCATGGGATTAGATTCTAAAGGAATGAGTAAAGGACGTAGGATTTGAGGAGTGTGACAATGTAAATATATGAAAGATAGTTAAATATCCCTTAAATTTTAAAATCTCATATTAGTTTTGTTGCCTATAAATGTATAGAAATTAACTGAACTTACATAGCGACTCATTTTTATAGAATATCATTTATTTGAGATTTTAAAATTCAAATAGTATTTTCTTTTTATTCTGTCAAATGTAAATAAACCCCGTGTATTAAAAATATAAAATTAAGGGGGAAATTCTAAATAACACCATTTCAACTTGAAAAACCCCAAAAAGTATGTTAAAAAGGCTGGAGGAGTAGTACATGCCAAGAAAGGGGTGTCTTCACTAACTTTATACGGGCCAACGAAGCTTCGGCATCACGAGAGTTATTTCCTTTTTATATGAAAAAAAAATATTTAAGGGCATTTTGGTAAAAAGGAAACATTTTAAAATTTCATATTAGTTCCTTGAGACCTATTTGTCATTTCCCCATATGTTACAATTTTTTTTGGGGGTTTTCCTATTTTATATGATACTTATATGTCTTTTTCTCTAAAAGAAACATGTAATCTTCTGGTTTATTTTAGTTTTAAAATAATAAAAATGATAATAGATATGTATTTATTAGGGTTTTGAAACACGAACAGGCCAATTCAGCTTGAAAGTTGGAGAATTGTATATCAATCCATGCATTACATGGTTCACCTATTTTTTAAGAAAATTGATTTTTTTTTAAATTTTTCTTTATAATATCATCTTAATAATCTTAAAATCTTTCATTTCTTATTAACTTGACCCCGACTCCTAAGTTGCTCCAGTTTAACTACTGTATAATCATAGAAAAGTACACCGTGTTCCTAACATTCTCTCAAAGGCGAGAGTATGTTCTCTCAGTGAGTGAGAGCAGGGGCTAGGTTTCCCTTCTCGATGGCGGTGAGAGGGTGGAAAATACGACAGCGGCGAGCCCGTGAAGGTAATGCAGACAGTCAGTGAGTGAGTGTTGTTCTCTATCCCCACTAGATAGGGAGGTTTCAAAGGTGTTTTCGGAGTTTTCCAGTAATCTCTGTCAAAACAGGGCTCAAGCGATAAATTCAAGTATGATTCTATAAAATTACAGATGAGAAATGAAGCTAGGAGACCTAGAGTGGGCAGAACCAGAGGCTAAAAATAGAGTGGTAATCGTAAATGTGGTGGCAAAGAAGGCGATACACAAGCCAACATTTCGATCACTAGCGCCGAAGGTCTGGAATGTGGTGGGCAAAATCAAGATTGACGACAATGAAGGTAATACTTTCCTATGTAAATTTGAAAACAAAGAAGATGTTGAGAGTGATTAGGGATGGTCCGTGGAGCATAATGGGAAGTCATGTAGTTGTGCGGGTATGGCATCCTAACTTGGTGTTCTCATAAGGGAATATGAAGGTATGTGATTTCTGGATACAATTTCATGGTATTCCGCTTAGTGGTATGGTCCTGAGTAATGTGTTTAAGTTCGAAGCTAGGATTGGTAGAGTGTTAGCTATTGAAAATCCTAGAGTAAATGGTGTGATAACTAGAAGTTTTGTTAGAGCCAAAGTAGAAGTTGCTCTAATTGAACCTATTATAATTGGATTTCAAATTGTTAGACAAGATGATCAAGTACTTGGGTGGATGTGAAGTATGAAAAACTATATCATTACTGTTATTCTTGTGGAAGGATTGGCCACGAGTCAAAAAATTATAAAAAGACAGTAGGTTTTCCATATGGAGGTAGTAGGAGAGTGCCAACGGTTAGAGCTATTTCAGAAATTGTAGGAGTGACTGATTTTCTTTAAAGCCATAAAGAAATAGGACAAGCTGAAATGAGGGTTAATGACATGCCTATGGAGGATTCTGCCCAAAGTGAGACAGGAAGTTATGTAAGGGAAGAGTTAATGAAAACAAAGCTCTGAAAAGAAAGATAGGAGGTAGTAGCATTTGAGAATAAAGAGAATGTACAAAGGAAGGATCAGGAAGATGAAGTCTAAAAAAAGTTTGCAATTGAATATGCTCTAAGGAAAGATATAAAAGTAAAGGTAAAAAACTTCATGGCTTTGAGGAAAAAGGTCTTGGCTGGGAAGGCTAATTCTCCTTTAAAAAAGTTATAGTCAGAATATCATAATTCATCTGAAATTAAGTACATTGTTGAAATGCCAGCTGAGGATAACGAAGACAAAATGAGAACTGGGGCTAAGAATATGATAGTTCCATGGAATCCTATTTAGAATGAGGATGAGTTGGTGGGAAAGCTTAGAGAAGTATCATTGAAGAGAACAACAAATGAGAAATAGGACTCTTCAAATGCAAAGAAAGTAAAGTTGAAACAACAAGGGCCGGAAGATGTAGCTATGATGCAATATCTGGAAGATGGGGCTTTCTACACTGGAAAATCTCCACCAAAAATAGTAAGAAATAAGAAGAAAAACTCGATAGTAGTAAAGAAATTGATCCTAGAGTGACTTGTAGAGGTTCTGATAAATGTTATGAAGATCGAGGGAAGTGTGTTGGGACCTATTGACTGGGAAAACGTGTCATTTAATGCTAAGAAAAAGGGATTAGGTAGCTGGCCAGAATCAGCCACCATGGAACCATAACTACTATGGCTTGGAATTGTCAAGGTATGGGTGTTACCTTGACAATTCGTCATCTAAAGTGCCTAATAAAAAAATATCTACCAAAGTTTGTTTTTCTTTCTGAGACAAGAATGAAAGCTGAAAAACTAGAAAAATTGAGGAAAAAAAATGCAAGATGGAGCATGGATTCTATGTAGAGCCGATGGGTTTTTCTGGTGGACTAGCTTTGTGGTTTGCAGAATCAGTCAACTTAATCTTTGTAAGTATTTCTTATAATTTCATTCATGCTAGAATAGAAAGATCAGCTGATGTACATTCTGGATATGTCACCTTTGTATATGGGCCTCCGAAAAAAAAAGAATAGAAAGGAGTGGTGGAGGAGACTGGCTACTATTAATTTGGGAGCAAATATACCTTGGTTAATAATGGGAGACTTCAATGACTTGTTATACAGTGCTGATAAGGATGGTGGGAGGGTATGTGATACTAGCAAGCATGAGAATTTCCTGAATTTTATGCAAAATCTTAATATGATGGAAATTGAACTAAAATGTAGTCAGTTTACTTGGTTGAACAAGCGTCAGGGGGATGAATTTATAAGGGAGAAACTGGATAGAATGATATGCAACTCGACTTGGAATGGTTTGTTTGAAAAGGTGCAAGGGGTTATATTGGAAGCAATAGGGTTAGACCACTATCCAGTGTTATTGTATTTTGAATATGCAGACACAAAGGCTCCTTGGAGGTTCATATTTGAAATTTTTTGGGCAGATGATCCTCAATTTCTGGCATTAGTTCAGGCAAACTGGAATGGCAAGAGGGATAATGATGATCTTTTAGGGGATTTGCAGAAAATTTGGAAAACATAAAAAGAATTCTTATGAAATGGAGCAGAGGAAAATTTTCTGGTTCAAGGAAGATAATAGAAGACTTGATGGGCCAATTTAAAGAATGTTATGAACATGGTTGGGGAACAAAAGAAGTAGCCAAAGCAAGAGAAATTGCTGAAAAACTGAATAACTTGTGGGAGATGGAAGAGAAATTTTGGCTGCAAAGATCAAGAATTCAATGGTTAAAAGGAGGGGACATGAACATGCGGTTTTTTCATCAATCAACACTGCAAAGAAGACGAAGAAACAAAGTGTTGAAGGTTAAAGATGAAAATAGAGAATGGCTGGAAAATCAAGAAGACATTGGTAGAGCTTTTGCAGATTATTTCAGCAACCTATTTAACATTATAGGCCAACAAGACTCATAATTGTTCTTCAGTTTGTGGAATCAAATGTGTCGGCTGAAATGAATGAAAGACTAATATAGAAGGTCACTTATGAAGAAGTTAGATTGGCAGCATTTTAGTTGGGAGCTCTAAAGGCGCTAGAGCCGGATGACTTTTCTGGAATCTTTTATCACAAATCCTAGGAAGTGGTAGGAGAACAGGTATGCACTTTGGTACAACACTTTTTTGACCATGGCTGAATCAGTTTAGACCAATTAGGCTATGTAATTTCTCATATAAGATTTTTTCTAAAGTAATCACAAATAGAATGAAAGACATGATGTACTCCATTATTACACCAAATCAAAGAGCTTTTGTGTCGAGGAGGCTAATCTTTGATAATATTCTGATCACACATGAAGCTTTTCATTATCTAATGGTCAAGAGTGGGAAAAAAAGTTGAATTGGCTCTTAAACTAGATATGAGTAAATCTTATGACAGAGTGGAATGTGATTTCCTTAAAGAAGTCCTATTGTGCATGGGATTTCATCCAACTTGGGTGGATTGGATATGTGCTTGTGTGTGTTCTGTGAAATTTAATTTGCTGTTGTCAAGAAGAATTGTGGCTACTGTTCAGCCAGAAAGAGGAGTGAGGCAAGGAGACCCTCTGTCTCCCTATATGTTCATTATTGTTTCATGTGTTGTCAAGAATGCTGAATATTTTTTGCTGAAAATAAGATAATTAAAGGCCTTAAACTCAATAAACATACACCAATGATCGCTCATTGTTTCTTTGCGGATGACTCTGTCTTCTTTCTCAAAGCCCAAAAGGAAAACATTGAAATGGTAATGTTGTTTTTAGATTGTTATTTCTTGGCATCTGGTCAAAAGATCAATTACCAGAAATCTTGTGTTTTCTTCACAAAAAATACACCAATAGAGCTGAAATCTCAAATAGTGCAGATTTTGGGGGTGGAAGAAGCTGCTAAACTAGGAAGATATCTGGGCCTCCCAGTATTATGGAACCAGTCTAAAACAGAAGCTCTCTGCTTTGTTAAAGGTAAAGTCAGGAAAAAAAGTTCAGAATTGGAAGAAAAACTTGCTATCTACGGCTGGAAAAGAAGTATTAATCAAAGTGGTGGCTAGTGCAGTTCCGGTTTTTCCAATGTCCTGTTTTAGCTTCCCAATTGCTACATGTAAAGATTTGGATAGTATAATTGCTAGATTTTGGTGGGGGCAAAAAGGAGAGGAAAGAAGGATACATTGGATAAACTGGAACTCCTTAACTGAACCTAAACAAGAGGGTGGACTCGGCTTCAGGGATTTTCACTGGTTTAACTTGGCACTCCTAGCAAAACAAGGGTGGCGTTTGCTGAATAAGCCTAAGGAGTTGTGGGTAAAAATTATTAAATGCATATATTTCCCAGAAAGGGGTTTCCTTGATGCAAAAAGAGGAGGTAGGGCATCATGGGCTTGGGTAAGCTTGCTGGAAGAAAGGGAACTACTTACTGAATATGTGTGTTACATGGTGGGAAATGGAATGAATATTCGTATATGGGGCAACCCTTGGATTCATACTTTGGAATCTTTTAAGCTAGGAACAATTGCACCAAACCAAGAGGCTGAAAAGTGGAAGGTGGCTATGCTGATTGATGAAGATGGATGGAATTTAACTTGCATAAAAGAATTTATAACAGAATCAGAGGCTAATGCAATAGTCAAAATAGTGCTGCCAAGAATACCCACAGAAGGCAGAGTGTGCTGGTCAGCTAGAAAGACTGGAGAATACACAGTTAAAGCTAGCTATAAATGGGTAAAGAGCAAACATCTAGTTAGAAATATGAAAGCTAATAGATATGAAGCTATTGACAGAAGACTGTGGACTGCTATTTGGAAGATCAAAGTACCAGCAAAGGTAAAATTCTTCTTATTGAAGGTGGTAAGAAGTGTTGTCCTCACACGAGAAGCCCTATGGAATAAAAGGTGTGTAAATTCTCTTATCTGTTTACTATGTAATTCAGAACCTGAAACTATTGAACCTGTCCTACTATTATGCAACAAAGCAAAGGTTGTGTGGTTTGGGAGTACTTTAGGACTAAAGCTGAATAATTGCAATGTCACAAGAATAGACTCTTGGCTTCTAAATCTACTGTACGATGAGGATTGTGAGGAAAAAGCAAAGGCACTCATTGCTTGCATATTATGGTAGATTTGGAAAGCTAGGTGCCTCTTTGTGTTTGAAAAAAAAATCATGAACCCATGGTCATTATGCAAATTGCGTCAGATTTGGTTGAATCCTATTGGAAGGCAAATGGGTGGAACAATAGTAAAGAGAGAGGAATTAATCATAACAGTGGTGGTTCTAAATAACAACATTTCAAGCCTGATGTTGTATTTAAATTAACACTCAATTGTGATGGGGACTTTGATAGTAAAGGCGATACTGCAAGTGTGGGTTTTGTTGGAAAAAGATGGGATGGTGCAGTGTTGAGTCTGATAGGAAAAGTAGTTGATACAAAATCCCCATTCCAGGCTAAAGTGATGGCTATTATTCAAGGACTTAAATGGGAGAGAGGATCCTCTCCTCATCCCCTCTCTCATCATCCCTCATTATCCTCTCACACACATACATGTGTGTGTGTGTTTTAAATTAAAAAAAAATAAATGTAAATGTCATGTCAATGTGTGTATGTGAGAGGATGAGGAGGGATGATGAGAGAGGGATGATGAGAGAAACCCAACCCCTTAAATGGTGTATTGCTAATGGGTTTGATTCAGTACATGTAGAAGCTGATTGTCTTTCATTGATACAAGCTATTAAAAAGGAAGCTCAATGCCCAGAATGGGAGTGCTTAAATCTAGTAGAGGAAAAAGCTAATCTTGGTAAAACTATAAGAGAGACTCTCTTTATGTGGATTCCAAGACGGTGCAACCAGGTTGCAAAGGTGTGCCCGGACTGCAATGCTGGAGAAGAGCTTGCAAGATTGGGTTTTGGAACCCCCTTCTCCCCTCGGCAAAGATCCTAGTAGAGGAATCAGATGCTGGCTAGAAAAGGCTATGGTTTTCAGTCTATTTTGTTAGTTTTATTTGAATTTTTTCTGTATTGATTTGCTTCGTATTTTGGTTACCTTAACAGTGTGCATGGATGCATTCATTCAGGCTTCTTGTGATGTTAGTTTCTGGAAATATAAATGAAATATTGATTGTTTGATGCCAAAAAAAAAAACTACCGTCTAATCCATTGGTTCTTGATCTAATATCTTGACCGTTTATTAAACTGTGGGGTTTCAAAATCTTGATATTTCTTATCATTTAATTGTACATTCAACATTTAAATTTGTTAAATAACCAATTTATTTTATAAAAGAGACTAACCGTGTTAAGGCTTAGGGTTCAAAAATAAATTTTATAAATGGAAGGGGGTGAACGAAAACTTAATATAAATTTAAATAGACAAAAATCATACTTTAACCTTTGATTTATTATAAGGGATATAAAAGACATAAAAGTTCAGTCTACACATCTAGAATTTTTTTGCTTGCAAGAAAAAATATGGAATATTTTTAAGAAAAATATATGGAATTTTAAAATGATATCCTCCTGACTTAGTTAGACAAAGAGAACGTTTTTTTAAAAAATATTTATTTATAAGTCACATTATTAATTTTTTATACAGAAAGATATAATTTTATTATTTTTTCAATATATTTTCATTTTTATTATTTAGTTATTATTTGTAGATTTTGTACTCGTGTGTATAATATATAGTATTAAATATGTTTAAGATTGAAAAGTTATTACATTTTAAGATTGAGTTAATCAGATTTAATATTTTTTATTTCAATAAAACATATTAAAATGGCTTCTAAATAAGATAAATGCATTACATAAAGTGAAGGACCATGGATTTGAGGGGAATGGAGATTTTTTTTTTTAACTGAAACTTATGCATTTTTTTTATTGGGATTAAATTAGAGAAGCACGATGGATTTGAGGGGTGCGTGCTATTTTTGACATGGGGATCTACGCAAATTAGATCTAATGAATTTAAGTCAATTGATTAAATTTCGTTCCTGTTCATTATAATATTATAAACATGATTCATGCTAGATCGATTTAATTTGTCTGGGAGTTAAAATTACTTGAAGAGAGTACAAAAGGATCGGATAAAGTATTTATTAGCGCAATTAATTTTTTATTACAATTAATGCAGTTATTTTATTATAACTTGAGTGATAACTTGAAGAGAGTACAGACGGATCGATTGCATTATAATATTATAAACGTGATTCATGCTAGATCGATTTAATTTGCCTGGGAGTTAAAAATTACTTGAAGAGAGTACAAAAGGATCGGATAAAGTATTTATTAATGCAATTAATTTTTTTATTACAATTAATGCAGTTATTTTATTATAACTTGAGTGATAACTGGTTTGCCAAAAAAAAAACTTGAGTGATAACTGTTATTTAAAATGTTTTATTCAATTTAAATGGATATAAACAATTTTGTATTAAAAGTAATAATTTTATTAAAATTATTATTTAACAACATCAACCTTTTAAAGAGTTGTGAGAATATATTTTAGGGTAAAGTGGAAAATTTATCCATAAACTTTTCTTCAGGAGGTGTCTGGCATCATAAACTTTTTTTGAGGCAAAAATATATATAAACTTTTAAAGATGAAGCAAAAAATATACATAAACTTTTAAATATGGGGTAAATTTAACAATTCGTACATTTTAATTTCTAACGCTGTTAAAGGGTAAATGGCAAATTTAACCATGAACTTTTTGCATAGGGACGCCTGACACTATAAACTCTTAAAAAGAGAGCAAATTTAACAATAAACTTTTATCGTAGGGGCGTCTAACACCATAAACTCTTAAAAAGGAGGCAAATTTAACAATTCGTCCATTGAACCTCCTTTATTCTTGAAGTAAGACTTGGTTCTCTCCTGCTCCCCCACCTCTCTCATCATGTTCTACCACTTCCTGCCATCAGCCTCAAGATGTATAGGGCCCATCATTTGTACTGCTTCATCTTCTTCCCTACCAGAGGTTGTCAAAGAACTAGTCTTGGTCTGTTACACCTTTGGTGAAATGTTTATAAAACACAGATTTATTATGGGAGATTTTTTGACGCGGTACCAAAATTTGAAATAAGAGTGAAACCATTATTCTAAAAGGATGAGTTCACTGTTAATTAACAAAAAAACATAGTGATTCAAAAAATGAGCTTTTCAAACTCTTATTGGATTGGGAAACCTTACTGAAAATAGCTCTAACCAGATCATCAAATAAGGAAAATTGGCCAATAATGTAGAAAGTAATAGGCAAGATCACAACGATATAGAGAGGGAAAACGACTTGCTTCATGTTGTCCTTAAGGAAGAAGAAGAACGCGTTGGAGAAAGAAACCAATACGAAAGTAATGGTGACGAAGAGCGAATTCAGGCCTATGAGAAGCTTGAGAGGAAGATCTTTACGAAAATCTCGAGATTGATGGCGGGAGGTGGTGGAACATGATGAGAAAGGTGGGAGAGCAGGAGAAAGTTAGGTCTTGCTTCAAGAAGAAAAGAGGTTCAATGGACGAATTGTTAAACTTGCCCCCTTTTCTAAGAGTTTGTGGTGCTAGGCACCCCTACAAGAAAAATTTATTGTTAAATTTACCTTTTTTTTTAAGAATTTATGGTGTCAGATGCCCTTACAAAGAAAGTTCATGGTTAAATTTGCCCCTTACCCTTTAACAGTGTTAACGGCGTTAAAAGTTAAAATGTACAGAGTGTTAAATTTACCTCCTTTTAAAAGTTTATGTATATTTGTGGCCCCTCCTTAAAAGTTTATGTATATTTTTCTCTAAAAAAAAGTTTATGGTGTCAGGCACCCTCTGAGAGAAAGTTTATGGGTAAATTTGCCCATTTACCCTATTTTTTATACAAGATTAATATTTCTTTACAAAATACCAGCAAAATTTGCAAATGATATTTGCCAATTAGCTATAATGTGACAAGTTTTGTTCAAGAGAGTGACGGAATTATCAAAGTTGTAACCATTTTTAAACTCTTGCAAAGTCACTTGGGCTACCAAACAAATTATTATACTGTTTTTAGCCTTAAATATAATATATAACATATGAAGTAATTACGTTATTTATTTAATTTCTTAATCTTTTAAAAAAATCAAATGAATTTTATATTTAAAATAAAAAAGAATATTTAACAAGAGGAAGAAAAAGGATTGTGTTCAGTTGACAAATAATATCTTGAACTTGACAAGTTTATTGTATCAAATTTATAGATACATCGTAATAAATTTATGATTATGGTCACACGCCGGCCTACTTTTAATGTTAACAACTATTTCTTGTGGTCCTTGATATAAAATACTAACTATTAATTCTCATAAATCAATAAAATTAGTTAAAAGCATTTAAGTTTTTAAAAATTTAAGTGATTTATAATATTATCCTTACTAACTTCACCAAACTCAAATATCATATTAATTATTACTCTACCCTTATTAAATATGGATAGATATGAAAAAATAAATTTAATACACCTTAAAAACTTACAAATACTTTATAAAAAGGACCAAATACAATGGTTAGATGGTGCCTTGTAATAAGAATAAGAGGGAGTACCTCTTGGAATTGGCAATTTCATTATAAATATAAGATTTTTTTTTTAAAATTGAATGGAGCTTTTTTAATGACCAAAACATCCAAAACTCCAAGGGTTAATACTCAGCCAAACCACGGTGAAAATATCTAACATATCGCCGGATTGGAGCACTCACATCTGCTCAAATGTCCACAAGTAGCTGCGCTATTTGTATGGCCGGGAGCTAGATTGCCACAAGTAGTAAGAATGTTCACATGGAAGAGGTCTCACCTCTGTAAAAGAGTTTAAATTTTGAAAGGAAAAACTCTTGATGCTAAAAAAAAAAAGGATAATTATATTGAGGTCCTAAATAAAGAAATTAATATTAAAAAGGTCTCTATTGACAAGTGAGGAGCTATTATTGATAAATTAAGGAGTTATATTGATAAATTGAGGAGTTAACTGGACTTATCAAAAAATTAATTTATTTACTTAGGATCTCAATATAATTTTTCTAAAAAAAAATGCTAAGATGTGTGGGCGCAGACGTACAGTGCAACAACTCTTCACCTTGCAGAATTAGGGAAAATCGGAGAAAAGTATATCTCAATTAAGGGAAAAAAACACATACTGAGAAGTCCCATAAGCCATAGTACACTTGTTAATTATAGTTATTCACTTGTCAATTTCTTTTTTTGATGTTATTATTTGTTTTTTTGGGTTAGGATGTAAATAATATTCCAAAAAATGAAAAACTTCCATTCATGTCAACACCACGCATTGCCATGAAGGATCCCCATGAAAAAAAAAACGGAAAAAGGAAAAGATACCTTGTATTCATATCAACACAATGAATTGCTTTGAAGGATCCCAAGCCCACTTAAATTATAGGTCATTGACCTGAATACCAAGAGAGAATTAATAAGATAAAGTGGGTGACAGGAGTACTCAAATAATCCCGATCTTATATATTTTAATTTTGAGAATTTTCTGTTCTAGATTAAGATTTTTTTTAAATCGAAATTGGAATCAGGATCACCTTTGAGATTTTTTTAAAATTTTCATATATTAATTTTTCCTTTTATTTTTATATTCTTACACCAATAAATTAATTCATCCTTTTAAAAGATGTGTATTTTATCTTTAATTAGAGTTAAAAATTGCATATATGATAATATCAATCCTAATTATATACTGTATAAAGATAATTATAAAGATAATAATGATGATGACAATAATAATAAACGTTATTCCTAAGCTTAATAATCAATTTGTGCAATTATCATGATCTTATTAGTTATTAAATGATCATTTTAAATAATGGAATATGAAGAATTTAATTAAATACTTTTAAAATTATTTTATAAAAAAACCAGAAATTCTCTATAGCCGGGATGCAAATTTGCATTTGGGACTTGAATCCCAAGCCCATATTTAAACACCTCTACTGGGTGAGAGAGCATGAGCTCTTATTATGGTGTTGTTGTGGATGATAAAGTCTGAATGAGGAATTTGTTCAGATACTTGATGGGCATAATGCAAAGAATGGAAGCTAGAAAAAGTGACAAGTTTGAGGAGCTAACTGGTTGGAATATAATGAAAAATTAGGCCTCTAGGATAAGTTGAGCATGTGTTTGCTTGATTTGATGGACTTTGAATTGAAATCATATAACAAGTGATTGTTTAGAATGTCGATTGGAGCTTTCAAAAACAACTTTTCAGTCGAAATCTACAATATATGAAATAAGTAAATATGTGAGAAGATCTTTTATCTCGATTTGCATGAATAAGTGCTATTGCATGAACATGACAATAAACAATAATCACAGTTATATTTGCTTTATAATTTATAATCGTTTTACCATCAAAATGGTACAGTGAAATTTTAGATTTTCATATTGGGATGTTGGAAATAAATTCACTCCTATGGGGTTATATAAACTTTTTTCTGATTTTTTTATTTTTAAATTAGAAATATTTGGATAAATTATAGTTCTTTATGTCCTTAATCTAAAACTACTTTTTTTTAAAAAAAATGACAAAAGTTAAATAAGCATCTTAATAATAGACATGTAGTATATTAGTAGATTATATATTAATTTAGATAAAATCATTTTCTTAAAATTTAGTTATCAAAATATTCTCTTTCAATTTGAAATTAACCATGATAGAAAAGAATTGAACTAACTTATTTGAAAACATCTATCATAGTTAAAAATATTAAAAGTACTAAATAGACTTATACATGATAGAAAATAAACATACATTATGTTTAAGACCTGGATAATAAAACATTTATCATCATTTTGCAAACCAAACCGTGATTAATTAACACACATGGGGAGAATACCATATTTAACATAAGACTAAATAATGAAACCATCTTTCCTATAACATCAAAACACATTTATGACACTAGGAAATATCAAAACAAGCAATTTTTGACCCACAACATCATTTAATGAAATATCTAAAGACCTATACTCTTCTACCAACTCATTAGCTACCAACAATTCAATCAAAAGTATGCACTTGAATCAAAGTATACAAAATTGCAATATACATTAATCTAAACACATAAATAAACATTGGAGGCTATACCCTAATAAGGAGCTATCTTAAGAGCAACAGGGTGAGACAAAAATCTCAGTAACCAAAATTTCAATTCATCATACACACCAACATGTGTTAATTAGGTGTCAAGCGGAATTGAAAACAGTAGTGTATATAATATCATTAGAGCAATATCATGTTCATACACAAATTAACTTTTTTGAGTCTCTTCCTAAGAAGGTAAGCAATACAAAGTCAAAAGGCATATCTCCATCTCTATAAAGATGTACCAAGTTACAAGGACCTATAAACAATAATATAACATAACACATAGTATCATTAGCATAATATCATAATTATACACGTTAACTCATTTGAGTCTCTTTGTAAAGGAGGTATGTAAACATAAAAGCTTGAGAAGGCCTATCCTCATCGTTATGAAGAGGTACATACAAGCCACATCATCCTATTCCTTTATCTTAGGAATGAAAAGAGTTAAAAGAACCTCTTTTCAACCCTTAATGTTTTCTCTTCAAATCCAAAATCCCATAAGATAATTCCTCAAATCAATAATATAGCATGCCATTATAAAGCACATGTCTCATTCCACTATTTCATACTCGTATTACTTAAAATCTCTCAGAAGCAAGACATAAGCATATATGACATGTGGAAAGTGGTTATATCTCACCAAGCAAGGAGTTAATATCACAAACAATAAGTCTCGTTATCACACCCCTCTTTTAATCCAACTTTTATCGGAGTAATAGAACGCAGTTCGAATGACAAGTGAAAATAGCATTAATATGTATTGA
This sequence comes from Acacia concinna, assembly GCA_037177275.1. Lineage (NCBI taxonomy): Eukaryota > Viridiplantae > Streptophyta > Magnoliopsida > Fabales > Fabaceae > Acacia > Acacia concinna. Next base: position 1,610,196 of record JBAGKO010000004.1, on the reverse strand, counting down.
TATATATATATAGTGCTTTATTTTTTACAGTATCCCATAGGATCTTACAATCTCAAAAAAATAAATAAAACAAAACTATACTACTGCAGTTGTCTCACGAAAACTCTTGTGTGTGCCCCAGTCCTTCCATTGCCAGTTTCTACACCTTTGCCTCTGTAGCCGCCCCGTTGGGCTAAATAATTGTGTGAGCATTGGAAATGGTGAGATTTAAAAGAATCTCAATAGTAACAACATTCATTCATGCAAGATGCGATAATAGATATACAATGCACCATATTAGCAATAAAACAATAGCTACATGTTTCTGTTTTAACATGACATCGAGGGTCACAACCCCGACTCCTACTATATGGTTAACGAGAATGTACATATGTGTTCAGGGTCAACCGTACTAAACTGGCATTGAACCCTTAC
>JBAGKO010000004.1:1576526-1594587 GCA_037177275.1 Acacia concinna | reverse complement strand
TCCCCCTAGTCCATAATAAAATCTGGTGAAGTTGAGAAATTGACTATCTCAACGTTTACATCTAACATATACTTTATCAAACAATCAACAACTACATTCACTTCTCTTCTGCATCATGAGAATTGTAATTCCCAATCACAATGTCCATCACAACATGTCTTGCACTATAATCTTATGCCGTCTTCATGCCAGGTAACACACTTCATATCTCCGCTTGAAAAGCATTTATTGTCCTTATATGAAACAAGAAACCCCACATTACATTTTTCCTATGATCCCTCATAATCACTACAAAGGCTGCCCAAGCTTCATTCCTTGTATACATTATACAAGGTGTTTTCATGGGAATTATGATATTCTAAAAAATGATTAAAAGTAATAAAAATATTAAAAAAATAGTAGTATAATTTTTTCTCAGAGATACTCATATTCATGAATAACTAAGAGAGAGAAAATAGTAATGAGATAAGGCAAAAATGAAAATGTATGGTAAATAAATAATGAATAAGAACAAAACGAGTAAAAGTATACTTATCATTTAAACAAAATCAAATGAGATATTATAAAAAGGATAAGAATTTAAAGAAAAAATCATATATATAAGGGCAGAGGGAATATTTTATAAGCACATTTAAAAGAAAAGGAAAGTAGGTTAAAAATGAATCTAATAATTTTGAACGACGTTAAATGAATGCAAAATACTACCCTCAGTTATAAATATAAAATTAAATTGACTTTTTGTATGAGATTAAAAAAATTAATTAATTATTTTAAAATATTTATATATATTATTTTTTTCTTCAATCTAAATTTTCTAACTTATAAGCTTATATATAATTTAACCATATAGAATATGATATAGTTAAGTAATTCATTTATCTTTTTTAATCTCTTCAAATAAAAGTTCAGCTAGCCTTACTACCTTCTGTTTTAAATATAAAATTCAATTGAATTTTTTTAGAGAATTCTAAAAAAATTAATTATATTATTTTAAAATATTTAAATTTTTCATTTTTCTTTAGACTATTTTATACTACTTATAAACTAATATATAATATAATGATACACTGCATATTATATGAATAAGTAACTTATTTACTTTTTTTAATATTTTAAAAACAATTCAAATGAATTTTATATTTAAAACCTGATGGAGTATATTATAAAGAACAAAAAAAACATTATTTGTGTTTATTAATTTTGTTTGCTTAAATAAACGTGCATGTATGCATTGACATAATATGAAATATATTAAAGTTAGCGAAAGTTTTTCAGAAATAAGCAATTACTAGGGCCAAGATAACTTACTAATTATGGCATTATATAAAAATGCATTCATCATAATCATAATTCAAAAGAAAACACATGCATGCATCTAATTAATTAATGACACTGCATAACAAAATGAAGTCCACTTGACCGCCTAGCATGTGGTCAACAAGTAGGAGTAAGAATATGCAGTACTCTAAATTATATATAAAAAAATTATTATTTTAAAATTGCATAGATTTTCAATGCTTAAAAATAATTATGCACATCATGTTTTTTAGTTAAAAATCTAAGAGAGAGAACAATATGAACGTGAGGGGTTAGTAGTGTCTTTTAGTTAGTATTAGTATTGTAATAATATAATACTAAAATAAAAGTTGGGGAGTATCGTGCACACGCACAGACACATGTCGCGTGCGACACACAAAAAAGAATTAGGTAGTGTCAGAGAAACTATACTAGTGGGTATTAAATAAGTAGCTTATAAAAATGGATTATTAAAAATGGGAAGATATTTGTGAGTGGTTAAAATAATATAAAAATAAAAAGAAAAGAAAGTGTAGATTAGGAGCAGTGTCGGTCACGTGAGTGTATGAGCATAGGAGACCGTGCAGAGTCGTGCAAGTGGCGAGCCTGGTCGTGCCTCACTAATTAATTCATGCTCATGCTTCTCACAAAGTATGGCTCTGTCACCCTTGTTTTTTTATTATCAATCGAGATTATTTTTTGATGAACGTGCATTTTGATCATTTTCAAACCAAAAAGAAAAAAGATAATGGAAACTGTTTTTGAAACAAGTTATTTAATTTCTTTAAAAAAAAAACAAACTCAATCACCCAAAAATTTGAATTGATGAGTGTGCAATAACGAGTTTAATTTCAGTTAAAAAACCATAATATGTATTTGCTAGGATAATACTCCTTTTTTAAATATAAGATTTATTTTTGTGATACAAAAATAAATTTTATATTTAAAAACGGAGGTAGTATATACTTATTGTTTGGTAATTAAATTCTTTTCTCGAGTGCCTTTAGACTGTCTCTATAAAATTTGTTTATTCGGCTTATTAAACCATGGGGAATGCAAAAAAACACAAATGAAAAGAGAAATTGTCCAAAAAAAAATTAAATGAGAAGTATGTGGTGGAATCAAAGTTAGCTTCCTCTCCTTCAATATTTACGAAGTTCTTCCAATTTTTTTTTATTCAGAGAAATTAAACTTGTTCCTATTAACTTAAATTCATAAAATAAAGAAAGAATGAAAAAAGTTAATATTAAAGTGGAGGAGAATTAATTGCAACTCTTTTTAGATTTAAAAAAAATGAAAAATGAAATAAAAGAAATGAGATATTCAATTATAATTTTAACCCTAAACAAAAAAAAAATGTAAGAGAGAAAGGGGTGGATGGGTTCCCTTTCTCTCTCTCTCTTGTCAGAGCGAGACATGGAAATCGCTCACTAGGTGAGTGATCTTCTCACATTTTTGAACTCACTCTGGCGGGCAATTTTAGGTATAGTATGTGAGTAAATATTTTTTATTTTGTAGTATTTATGTAAAAAAATTTATTATTTATAGTATATTAATAAAATTGCCACTTTATGAAGTTTGGGGAATGCCTTTAAAAAATTTATGAATGACCTAAAAATGTGAATTTGTTGGTCTAACTAATTTTTCTTTCTTTTTAATTTTGATCAGTCAAGGAACTATAGGTTTAATTAGAGATAATAAAATTAATGCTTGGTTGTATGACTTCGAACAGGTAAAAGAGTATCATAGGAGGGATGTGGCCTTGAGGTTGGAAATGTTGATAAGATCCTTAAAAGCACATAATGAAGATTTTTTATTTTTTTTTTTGTGAATAACAACAATTACTAGCCTATATTAATTTTTTTTTAAAAAAATCAATTTCAATAAAAAAAACCCCTTCATATGTTGAAGTGAAAAAAAAGACCTACCATCTCGAGCTTTTTTTGAGCTTTTTTGAAGATAGTTTATAGCATTTAAAAGTTGCCACTAAAAAAATCAGTAGTGTATAGTTGGACGGTAAGGGTTTATCCTCCTTAATGAAGGTTGAGAGTTTAATCCCTATTTAAGTATGAAAAGTGTTAAATTCCTTGACCAACCATAGTATATTTTGAAGTGTCTACAATTAATAAACTTGGAATAGTTTTAGCCATTGATATACCAGCTATTCCACCTTTTGAGATGGTTGCAATTAACAAACTTGGATTAGTCTTGTACCTAAAAAACGCTCAGCCTAGAATACTGGATGATGTCACTCAATTTATTTATTTTTTTTTGAAAAAAAGGCTGCCACTAAAATATGATGATACCTCCCTCGAAGCCACAACGTTTTTAGAATAAAACCCTCTCAGTAAGAGAAAGTCTTGATCCTTAAATTGGTGAACTCATGGCCAGGGGTGTGTTTGGAATAGTAAAGTATTTTTTTTTTTAACAGAGCTAATGATAGCCGCTAATGAATTAGGGTCCGTTTATACGTACCTTATTTTAAATTATTTTTTTTTAATGAGCTTATTATAAGTAGCTTCAAAAAAATAAGTAGCTTCAAAAAAATAAATTATTTATCGGAAGTTGTTATGTTTAGATGTGACTTTATAGAAGTAATTTATTTTTTATGAAACATGTTTAGATGATAAGTAGGAAAGTGACTTATGATGAAATTTTTATAAGAACTTTTTTGTTTGAAAATGCAAATCCAAGTAAGAGATGTGTAACATCTCAAATTTTTATTCACCAAATTTTTTAAGTATATGACAAAATAAGGGAAATAAAACGATAGATTTTTGTGTAAGAATTATAGTCAAAGTAAGTTTTAGCTAATTTCTGCAATAAGACCGACGACAATGTTATTATACGTCAATTTATCATAAGCAAATGATGTTCAAAAATTATAAAATTTTTCAGTCTAAAACTAGACATGTCAAGCTTTAATTTGATATGTCATTTTCATGATTTAGATGTATATTTTAAGAGATATTAATTTTTGAAATTTATCCAGTGAAATTTGCTAGTTTTTGGAACAGTATTCAAAAATGAAATTAGTGAGAATTTTTTAATTCCAATTGAACTAAAGAAGTATTTTTTTCCTAAAACTAAAATTTATGGTCCAATCAAGGATAAAAATGAAAATAATGTATTAGAAAAATTAGTGAGTATCCATAAATTATTTGAAGACTAATGACGAACAGTTTAAAATTTTATGAGACAGTCGATATACCTACTTTATAAAAATTCAACCAAATAACCTTTTTGTCTCTTCGCTCTCTTTTTCCTCTTCCTTGCCACCACAAAAGCTTTAAATTTGAGCTTCATAGTTTGATGTTTTTTATGCTCTAAAAACTACAAAATATTTTTTTTTATCATCTGAACACTTATTTTATGATAAATTCCTTAAATTATTGATATAAATCTAAATAAGCCCAATAAATTACCATCCAAACACAGCACTGGCAAAGGTGAATGAAGCAGCGTTACACGAGAAAAGCGTGGTAAAGAGCTCTCTCTTTCTCTCACACACAAATATATACACACACACAGAGACTCGTATTAGGAAGGGGACTAGCTATCAAAGGCTAGTACCCCTCTCTCAGGTTTTAACTTTCCTTTAGGAGTGAGTAGATTGGGGTCCTATTGAAGAGTCTCTTTAGGATCTGCCAGTGGATCGTCTTTACGCGTGATTCATGAATTTTGATATTGTGCAGTGAGCTTCAAGCTTTAGAACAAGCTATTAGTATAGGGTAGGAATAGTGTAAAATATTTTTTAAAATAATAATTAACTCAGTTATTAATTAAATATTCAACTAAATGTTAGGGTAATCGTGTTCATGTAATTACTGTCAAATAAGTTAATCATAATAAAAAAAATTAGGATTAAATTTTTAAAAAGACTATCATAACTAAAAGAACAAGACCCTTTAATAAAAAATTAAGTACATAATTGGATTTCGGATTTTTTGAAGTCCAAGATAAATATTCTTTACCAAACCAAAATCTTTAACTAAGGGCCTATTTGGTAAAGTCTTTTGGCAGCGTTTTTTGACTTTTCTGTAGAAAAAAAAAGTAACTTTTGGTAAATGAAGTGTTTGGTAAAGGTTTATAAATATAAGTAGCTTATAGTAACAAGTAACTTATGAAAATAAGTTAAAAAAAAGTGGCTTCTAAAAATAAGTCACTTTTTCTATCTCTCATGAGTCACTTTTTCTACTCTCAATCCAAACACAAGTAACTTCTTCTACTCCCAATAAGTTATTTTTTCTACCTCCAATCCAAACACAATTGACTTATGATAAGTTACTTATTTTTAAAAGTTCCTTATCATAAGTTACTTATAAAAATAAGTTAATTTTTATAAGTCACGGCCAGGCAATTCTCAGTCACATATCAAAATGTCCAAATCAAATCAAATGTGAATCGACAAGTTTTAAAATACAGTCTTAAGACTCAAGGCTAATCAAAATTATTGAAAGGGTAATCTAATAACAGAAAATCAAGGTATGCAGTCAATATATCTAATCTTAAAAATAAACCAAAGTATGCAAATGAGCTATAACATAAAAATATATAATAATTTAACACAGATTAGAAGAATAGAACCACTACTTTCTGCATAAGTAGTATAATCTTGCAATGTTTCCCATGTTAAACTACTACAATAACTACCACCTAAAAAATATTAAATTGACGGGGTAAGATAAAGGCCTCAGCAACCAACAATTCATCTCATTAGATGTCAAGTAAGCGCCCTATGGGTCTATTCTCTAATACTTTAATGGGGTGTCAGGTCCATACTAAATACAAGTAGGCCAAATGACTAATTAGTGTACTCCTGGAAGCCACCGCCTTATTTTATTTTTAATACAAAAATTTCACCCCTTTAATTCTTTTAAGAATAATCATCTATTAGGACTCACGTTTGCCATCTCTTTCATATCAGCCCTCAAGAGACATAATCAAAATAAATTATCATATGTCAATATCAATTCATAATCTATCAAGAGAATCTTTCAAATCCCATAAACCAATATCAATACATATAATATGATTTCACTATCTATTTCTCATTAAAATAAATCCCATAAAGCAATTTCAATAATAAGATAGCTTCATCATCCATATCATAGACTAATATCAAATTTATAGTTACATGTATCTAAAAATCACTCACAAATATGTTACAAGCATGTACAATAAGAGAAAAATGGTTACTTCTCTCCACATTAAAGTATTAACACAATACACCTGATTCAAGAGCTCAATCAGACAATCACAAGGTATAATCAATCTATAACAAGTAATTTTTTACAAGTTAGTAATTTTGTTGTGTTGTTAGAACAACAAACTCAATTAACGTAATTATATATATTTAAATTTCTAAAACAATTCATCCATAAGTTCCAATTTCACACTACAATCCCAATTGTTGGTTCAAATCTTAATTAATATATTTGTCTTAACCTAAAGCCACCTATTTGAGTAATTGATTATCATCAATTTCATGTCCTTAAATAAAATCTCCAATTTTAAATTTACAATTTCAAACATACAATATATGTAAATAATATGTGCTAAAACGGATTTTGTCTTACAAGGCATGATAGATTTTGTTTTAAGAAAGCAATTATGTGATTTTTTTAAACACCCCTTGGGGCCTGATTGAGTTAGGGTGTGTTTGCACCTCACTGTAGAGACATGGAAAAATTGCTCTTTCTAAAAGCCAAGCAGATCCCATAACTTATATAGAAGAAATGCTATTTTGAAGATCAACAAAACATTATTCTAAATACACCCATAATATCAGTTGAGTTTTGTACATGAAAGTTGAGGTATACTAGTTAATTAGTGTAATGTGACTTATATTTATATCAATTTTTATAAATGAGGTCAATTTAATAACATAAACTATTTTAGATAATACTAGTATTATTGAAAAGTTAATTTCAAAATATTGAAACATAAATCTATGGATGAGCCGGAAGAAAGGCAGAAAAAACTTGTCTCAGCCCAGAAGTGCCTCTCAAGGAAAAATGTCAGTTACCCTTAGCAGTTAGCGCCATGTTGAATTTAATTTTTTTCATCAGATTATATGTATATATTAAAAAAATACCTAAAAATTAAAATCATAAACCCAAAGAGTGCTGGTGTCAAAGGAAATATAACTTTGAAAGATTGAGAATATTACATTATTGATCAATTTGAAAATTTAATTCACTTTAAATATTTGTCTTAGACAGATTATATATTTGTATTGGACTTATTTGATACAATATGATATCGATCTAATTATATATTTGTATTAGAGTAAAGGAAACATAGGAAATTTTTTACATTCTTGTAAAAAATGGGCAAAATTAAAAAAAAATAGAAAAAAAATTCTAAAACAAAAATTGGAGGGGGGCTTTTCGAGAATTCTCAATCCCGACTTGGGAAATCCATATTCCAATGAGGACAGGAATTTTTGGGCTCTAGAACAAAATTGAGAATGATTTCTCTTCTTGAGCCATTTAAGGATCGGGCTCAATAATGATATTGATGGAACCCTTGTTTTGATAATAACAAAAGACATAAGTAAAAATTTATCAGTGATCAAGAAGTTTGCCAGAGGTTTTGAAGTTATTTTATTACAATCACTCGAGTGATAATTTTCAGATACATTTTCTCAGACTTGATCTAAGATTAATTTCAGTAACCAGTTATAAATCACTATGGTTTTATGAAAGCAGAGTATTGACAAAGTGATTCAAAGTGCATTGTAAAAGTTTGTCCAAAATCATTGGCTCATCACTTGAAGGGAATTAGAAGTGATTCTCATAATCACTCAAGTGCCACTTGAATTATCTTCAAAATCACTTCAAGTGCCACTCGAGTGATCATAATATTTTTCATCACTAATCACTTCCAGTGCCATTCGAGTGATCAAAAATATTTCATCACTTCCACATCACTCCAATGATCTTGAGAATGATAGTACAAATCACTTCCAGTGCCACTCGAGTGATCAAAAATATTTTCATCACTTTCACATCACTCCAATGATCTTGAGAGTGATAGTGCAAATCACTTCTAGTGCCACTCGAGTGATAAAAAATATTTTAATCACTTTCACATCACTCCAGTGATCTTGAGGGTTTTTTTAATAAAATAATATGAACAGTATTTTTATTTAAAGAAATACAATAAAAAAAGTATTTAACAAAATACAATAGATGAAATCGCGCTGGGTTTAAACGATTTTGGAAATCGTTCAAAGGTGAGACGATTTATGTTGAATTTCGGGGTGGGCCTTCGGTATGCATGTACAAATCGTGCCAACATGGCATTTGAGTTATATATTAGGGGACACAATAATATTATATGGTCTCGTTCACGTTGCAACCATTTGCATTGTTTAAAAAAAAAGCAAAAGAGAACTTTATTGTTAAGCTGACAAAAATCAATTTAGTTGGTAAGAAATGGACTTATAATGAGACCATCTAATATTCTTGTGTGCCCTAATATATAACTCAAATGCCATTTTTGGCTTCCCATCCTTAGCAAGCAAGAACCTCAATCAGTATTTCATAAGTTATTTTAATTGGAGCAATTTTCTGAACTTTCATCATGTGAAACCATTCATAAGCTAAAATCAATTAATTCATTATCATTTGATGTGTTTAAGTTGTAACTTGTTAAATTATTGTTTACTTGCTGTCATTTCATTCTTCCAAATTAAAGAATATTTTAAAGGAAGGAAAACGAGTAATCCCTCTTCTAGTGTTGCATGTAATTTTTGTTAGCAGTAACTAAAATTGGCATTGAATTTTTTTATAACATATAGTTTTTATCCTATAAGAAAATGGAAGAGCAAATTAAATTACACAATGATAATAATAATTATTACAAAGTAAGAATAAAAGAATAAACTTATAAAAAGAAACCATTGTCTCGTACATTGCAACCATTGTCACTGTTCATATGAATAGTGACTGTACTGTTCATATGAACAGTGACAAATCGTGCCAACATGGCACGATTTGTGCATGCATACCAAAGGCCCACCCTGAAATTCAACACAAATCGTCTCACCTTTGAACGATTTCCAAAATCGTTCAAACCTAGCGCAATTTCATCTATTGTATTTCGTTAAATACTTTTTTTTATTGTATTTCTTTAAATAAAAATACTGTTTATATTATTTTATTAAAAAAACCCTTTTCACAAGACCTTTTTGTACTGCCACTGTATATGTTATGTTATGTTTTTTGTATTGTAAAAATAATACGTTTAATTAATTCAGAGGATGATGAGGTAAAAAATGAGAAGTAGAGAAAGACATATAAATACTATTTAAATTTTAATATTTTATATCAGTCATGCGGCTTATAAGAGTAATATGATTAACTAAATTTAAGATCCGTTTGGATATTATTTATTTTAAGTGACTTATTGTTTTGATGGGTTTATCAGAAGTAACTTAGAAAAAATGATTTATTAAAAGTTGTGTTTGGAGGTGACTTTACAGAAGTGACTTTTTTTTTTATAAAACATGTTTGGATGTTAAGTAGAAAAGCGACTTATGATGAAATTTTTAAAAGAAATTTTTTGTTTAAAAATAAGTAAGAGATGTATAATGTCCCAAATTTTTATTCACCAAATTTTCTAAGTATATGACAAGGTAAGGGGAATAAAATGATGGATTTTGATGTAAAAATCATAACCAAAGTAAGTTTTGGCAAATTTTTGGAATGAGATTGGCAGCAGTATTATTATACGTCAGTTTATCTTAAGTAAATGATATCCAAAAATCATGAAACTTTTCAATATAAAATTAGACATGTCAAACTTTAATTTAATATGCCATTTACATGATTTGGATGCATACATTAAAAGATATGAATTTTTGAAGTTTGCCTAGTAAAATTTGTTAATTTCTGAAGCAGTGTCCAAAAATAAAATTATTGGGAATTTACTGATTCTAATTGAACTAAAAATATATTTTTCCTAAAACTAGAGTTAATAAGGGACACTTGAGTTTTGGAATCATCTCAATTGAATATTTGTGTAATTAGATATGAATTTTCAAAGTTGAGTGAAAATTCTGTCCAGAAATCTGAATTTTAAAAATATAATGGTATAGTTGTAATTTGTAGCTCAACCAAGGATAAAGATGGAAATAATGTATAATAAAAATTGGGGAGTACCCATGAATTATTTGGAGACTAATGACAATTAGTTTAAAATTTTCTGAGACAGTCAATATACCGACCCTATAAAAAATTCAATTAAATAACCCTTTTATCCCTTCTTTTTCTCCACACCCCTCCTCGCCACTCTAAAATTTGGCTTCCATTATTGATGCTACTTTTAACATCAGCAGCATCATTTTTTCTCTCCACCCAAACAGGCAACTTATTATAAATAGCTTTAATTTTAAAAGTGATGCTTATTAAGTTGAAAAATCAGCCATCCAAACATACCCTTAGAAATTTTATAGAAAATCATTTATTTAAAATTTTAAAATGGAAAAAGTATTTTTTGATCACTCTCATATGAAAATAACTCCATTCTATTTTCTCAATATTTGGACTAACTTGCAAGAAAGAAAACACACGACTTTGTTGGGGGAAAATACACGCAAACAACTTTGATATGTATTTTGGGGCAAGAGCAAAAACCCACTTAATGATTGTTAGTTATTTGTTTTGGGGCCAAGAAACACTTACTGATTCAAATCTAGTTGTTGGTAAATTAAGGTTACAAGTTCTTTGTTTAAGGTCCAGCAAAAGAGATGATCTTTGGCCAACCAAAAAGAGAGAAGAAAAAGATTATCCCTAATCATTCACAATTTTTTTTTACTACGTTGATATTAATTTTTAAAAGGGTAATGAAAGCTTAGGAAATATATATTACATTTAACTTTCATTTATATATTTAGAGATATTGTGGGATGTCCAATCATGCGAGGTTTCGATGTTATTCACATTGGTAATGATGAGTTCAGAGTCCGCCAACATATTTTTCGGCAATAAATATATACAGTAATAAATATAAAATCCAATTTTAAAGAAATTAAGAAAAGTAAATCAAATCCTTTATAATATTATTATATTATATATTAATTTATAAATTAGATAAATAATTAAAAAATATAAATTTAAATATTTTAAAATAATATAATTATTATTTTTTTAAAAACGGTTCAAAAGAATCACCCATGGTAGTACTATGTTTATGTCCCATGCTCGCATTTAACCTGCATGGAATGTTTCCCTCTCTTAAATGTGTATGGTTATGAATATGAACTTTAACTATTCTTTTAATATTATATATAGAGCACTTTTAACATTTTTCACACATATTAAATAAAATCTTAAATTTTATTAATTTTACCATATAATTAAATAATTTTTCAACTCTACCCTTATTTAATATACATAATAATAAATAAAAACAAAGTCAACACAATAACAAATGACGGGTAAAATTATAAATTTATATTAAAACTTTAATGAGATGCCTTATAAATAGGATAAAAAAATCCTTCTCTCTCTATCCTATATAATCATATTTTTTTCTAATCTTTATTATAAAGCACAAATATTCATTACTCACGTACCAACGAATGAAAGTTAAATCATTAAATTTGCTAAAAATTAATAAATATTTCTAACTTTACCTCTACTTTAATGATGTGGATTTAAAGGGGCAAAATTGTTATGGAAGTATTGGCTTTGCTTTGGAAGTCTCATAAGAAGCAATTTTGCCTCAAAAGTTTTATAAATAGGGCAATTTTGCCCCTACCTTAGTTGACCAAATATATTGAGTTTATAGTTTACATAACATCCACTGTATTTTTACTAAAATGAAAATTTATATAAGAAATTTTGAAAAAAGATAAATTAGATGACAAATAAACTTTTGAGATAAATTTCCACGTTAACAAAAAATAAATTGGATGACATATGAATTGTTAGTTTAACATATTTAATCAACTAACGATTAAAATTAATGGATTTAAAATTTTCGTTATAAATTTTTACCTTAACAAAAATAAAGTGGATGACCTTTGAATTACCAACTTAACATATTTAGTCAACTAACGATTAACTAATTGTAAAGAAAAAATTGCCCCACTTTTAAAATTTTCTCTCATCCGTTTTATACACGAACCAAATTTTTTCTTTTGCCTCTATTTCCTATACAGGACAAGAGGAGTGCTACTCCATTCAGGGAGAAAGTCTGAATTTGTTTTCCTCTTTCCTTTCTGTTGCAAAATCACACAAAAATGGAGAGGTTTCAAGTGAGACGAAACTGGAATAACTAGAAAAGAAAGCAAAAGAAAAGGTCAAGACTTGAAAGTAACAACTAACAAGAGACGGCCACTCCAAGGAAACACTGTGTATCATATAGTATGTTGGTAGGTGTATATATAGATATCCAAGTTTTGTTATACCAACCACAAAAATCTTAAAATACAAATTCGTGTAGCTAGTAACTTTTTTTCTTTTTGGAACATAACTCCCACTTTGAATGAGTATTGATTCTTCTCGCGTACAAAAGAGAAGTTCGCTGCTACAGAGGTTTTTGCTTGCTTGAACGAAGCAATTGCTTCCTCTGCGAAATGGATGACCACGTTGTTCAGCGCGTCTTCCATGAAGGAGGTCGCGATTACTATCAACAACAGCCTTCTACGTCATCATCTTCCTCCTCCATCCTTCAATCTCTTCCTCTTCATGTGGTACGCATTCTCTAAATTCAACCCAAAAAAAAAAATCTTCCTTTTCTTTTCTGCACTCATGACTGCCCTAATTATCGACTCTCGCAAATTGGATGAACGAAATTTAGAGCGTGTGCATTTAAATTCATGACTGTAAACTCAAATTTTAGATTTTGCTTGTTTTATTGTTGCAGAATGATATGCTTATAGCATGTGTATTGGTTGTAATTGAATATCGTCATCGAATGTGTCTTCAACGGATTGTTTAATAAATCCATTTGTTTAGATTTTCATATACTCTGTGTGTGTGTCTGGATGATCATCGATCTTATGCTTCATCAACCCCCCGAAAATGTTTATTTATCTATTTGCAATTTCACACAATCAGTTAGAAGCATCAATGCTAGTATTTTCTTGCCTGATCTCTTATTCTTAGTTATGTCCTAGTACTGTTGACTATAATATCAGTATTTTGATAGCAGTTGCATGTATTATGTTGATATCTTGATGTCCATTTACTGTTTGGACTGAAGAAGAGAAAATGCAAGTAATGTAATATTTAATATTTAATATTTAATATCGGTGTCAATTCTCACGATTGTATGTTCTCTTTCATTTGCCACTGCTTCCAAAATATATAACTGATTTTTTTTTTGGCCAACAATATAACTGATTGTTATTGAATTTATAGGCTGTGCTTGTTTGTCGATATTTTTTGGTCGATGCATTTTTGTCAAATTTTGGTTTTATTAATTATAATTTTACATCAACGAAAACATCTTATGGCTAAATAGTTATATTGACCAGCTACTAATTGTCATTTCATTACAATTCACAACTATCTCTTATAAGAGAGAATTGCTGCCTATAATAGTTTCAGTTTTTTTTTTTTTTTGGGGGGCTACTAGAATTCATGTATTTTAAACTTTAATTTAATTGCCAAGTTCTTATGATCCTAATCTATCGAATACATGACTGAAGCTTTGATAATAATTTTGCAGTCTTTTGATCATGGCTATTATTTGTTAGTAAAATCTATCCAAGAACTTAGAGAGAGAAAAGAGGGTCTTGTTACAGTTGGCATTGGTGGTCCTAGTGGTTCTGGTAAAACAAGGTAGTAATCTATGCTTTTTGTTTATTCTTAATTGTTAATGTACTGTTTTAAGCTCAGCATGAATTTTGTTTCATGGTTCCCAAAGCTTAGCAGAGAAGGTGGCATCTGTTATTGGTTGCACTGTTATATCGATGGAGAATTATCGCAATGGAGTTGATGAAGGGAATGATTTGGATTCTATTGACTTTGATGCCTTGGTCAAGAATCTTGAGGTTTGCATTCGTGTCTCTTTTTCAACACTATGCAAAAAAATGATGGTTTAGCCTTTTCCAATAACAGTGATCAGTAAATCCTCTGGTTTTATACTTTTCTTATTGTCCTTCTCAAGCTTAATTCTTTAAATGATTAAATTATTGTCTTCCTAAGCTTTGACTTGTATTAATACACAATTATATGAATGAGGGAAGGGTAGAAAGAAAGAAATACAAAGAATAAGAATGGTAGCTGCTGATTCTGTACAAGTTCTCTTATCCTGTTCTTTATTTGGTGAAGATTCCAGAATATGTGTAAATTAATATTTACTTTCCGGGACTATCTTATGGTTTTAACAAGAAAACAAATGATCCTTACAACTAGCTTTGTTTGAAGAAGTTACACCAACACATATAACATATGTATACTAAACTAACATTCCTTATATGTTACAATTAGGATTTGACCAAAGGCAACGATACCGTGGTTCCTGTGTTTGACTATCAACAAAAGAGACGTGTTGGATATAAAGCAATAGAGAGTTCTTCGTCAGGGGTGGTAGGGTCAGGCTGATTATTGTTTTAATTTTTATGGTAATCCTTGATTTTGTGAGGTTCACTTGTTTTCTTTTTTGACTATGGCTTCAGGTAGTAGTCGATGGCACATATGTTCTACATGCGAAACTGCGGTCTTTGCTAGATATTCGAGTTGCTGTGGTACTTACACCTTTCTTTCTCTTTATCAGTTGTACTAGTTATTGTCTCTAGATTGTGATGTTATTTTTCAAAACCTTTGTTGAGATAGTTGCTTGTAAGATTTCTATGATTAATCTATATTTTCAACAAATCAGGTTGGTGGTGTTCATTTTAGCTTGCTGTCTAAAGTTCGCTATGATATTGGAGATTCTTGTTCACTGGATTACCTTATTGATAGTATTTTCCCATTGTTTCGGAAACATATTGAGCCAGATCTGCATCATGCGCAGGTTGGTCTCTTTTCTTCTTCTTACCACCAAATGTCAATTCTAAGTTTTTTTTCCTTTTTCCCTTATTATGGCAGATCAGAATTAATAACAGCTTTGTTTCATCATTTAGAGAAGCTATCTACAAGGTGAAATGCAGAAGTGAGGTGTGTCTGCCATCCATAAATAATACTTTAGATTGCTCATTCTAAGTTAGTAACGTGTTAGTCTTGGTATTAATTTTTGGTTGAAGATAGAATGGAAGGGCAGCATTCAAAGAATTATGATGATTGATTGAATTTGTCCAAGTGTTAAGATAAGCACTATAATATGGAATTCCAAGCTACTTACAAGGTTTTTTTTTCCCCTGATAGTCCCCTGATAGACATTTGGGTTCTGCCTTTCAACAAGATGAGGCCCAAACAAACAAGTGAGTGGCTGCTAGTTTACTGGTCTTAAACTATTTTTCATGAGAATGATTATTTATAATGTAAAATATCTTTATCAGAAACCACATTTTCGGTTTCATTGAGTTGTGCATGACTGCTACTTAACATGTGTGCTTGCACATTTGTATTATTTTCCATAACTTATTAATTAATATTTTGAATTCTAAATAACTACTGAAAATGTGTGCTTCCAGTTGTATAGAGATGTATCTGAGGCCTCCTTCAGCTAGTGAAGAAGCAAGGATTAATGATTGGATCAAGGTGCGGCAATTTGGAATTAGATATTATCTTTCCCTTGGTGACCAGAGGATTGTTGACAAAAATTTCATTATCAGACCAAAGGCTGAGTTTGAGGTGTGAATTAGCTCCAAGTCTTCTTCATTTCCTCTTGGTTTTTCTTTTCATGACGACATCACATCAAACGGCATGAGTTAGGATGTAACTTATGTTTCCAGAATTTAGTTAAATGATGTGTTACTAAAGGACTAAGAAAAAATGTGAAGAGGCTGTAAAGTTTACCCAATATATTGCAACAAAGAGTTCATAACCTTATTCTTTTTTGTATTATAAAATCACTGGTTTTTCACATACATTTTCACTTGCAATTTTGAACTCTAAAGAATAATATCTCTATTTTATTTTTGGTTACTGCGTTTCTTTTCCCTTTTCCTGTTTATTATGTCCATCCCAGAAACTGAAATCGTGAATTGCCGAACAGTTGTTTTTCTTTATGTCTATTGTTGTCTGATAATGAATAACCATCTGACTTATTGTAAACCTGCATTAGTGTTGTATACATATGAAAATATTGCAATTCTAGAAGCTTAAGATTTCTGCTTCTGCTTTGAATTTAGAAGTTACCAGCTTTATTTTGTTGAAACAGGTTGGGCGAATGACGTTAGGGGGGTTGCTTGCTCTGGGTTACTCTGTTGTTGTTAGCTATAAACGTGCATCTACAACAGTCAGTAATGGCAATGTTTCTGTGTCTTTTGAAACCATTGATGCTCTGGGTGAGACATACATGGTGCTAAGGGGAACAAATAGGAAAGTATGAATTATTTTCGTGCCTCTATAGATTATGTTCCCTTTCATTTTCAGAATGAACCTTCTGAAGCACATCAAGTTCATACTTTTCATTAATTTTGGTTGTTGCTTTTGTGTTATAAATTTAGTGAATAAGATTATGCCATATTGTCTATTGTAATATATCAAAACTTCTAGTTCTTCACTTTTTCTTTGAAAAATACAGTTAATAACTTTAAGATTCATGAAATCCATGACATTCCATGCTCTCTACGAAAGGAAAAGGATAAAAAATGAGAAAATTATGTGATGTGGGATAAATTATATATATTAATGTGTGTGTGTGTACTTGACATTGGGTGAGATTAGACACACTTATACCTCTTGATATTCATTTAGAGGAAGTGATTTACAATAATAGAACTATCAAATTCGAAATAACTACATGTTGGTTTTACTTGCCACTGACAACGACAATTAAGCAATTGAGCATTTGGTGGTTATGCTCCTTTTATTTTGACATTATTTATTTTAACCCACTGATCAGAAAGAAGGGATTTTTTTCCTTCCTGCAGACAGTTGGAACAGAAGCATTAAAGATGGGTGTAAGTGGCCCTTGGATCACTAAATCATACCTGGAAATGATTCTTGAGAGAAAAGGTGGGATCGTATAATCTATCCATGTTTATGTCCATCTTTTTCTTGTATTTTATTATTATGTTGGGGACAATTTAGAGTTTGTGTTGTGAAAGCAAGTTTGATCAGTTCTCTGCTGTTCTTATATTGTCTATCATCAGTATATTATTTTAATCAACAAGAAAATAAAAGCACAGTTTTATGTTGTAGCTCTTACTCCTGTTTAACATCAATTTATGTAATAGTTTTGTCTCCTTCTCAATTTTACATGCAGGTGTACCTCGTCTTAGTACACCACCACTTGTGTCTAATAAACTTTTATCTGGTAATCAAGAAGGAGCAATTGTTGCACCAAAGCCAATCCGAGTTACCCCTGACATTGTAACTGGAATTGAGGATTTATCTCAACCATGGACTCGATCCCCAAGAAAGTCCAAAATGGAACCTGTCATAGCAACTTGGCGTTTTATATCTTCAGATTCATCTCAGACTGACAACACAGTACTAGGTATTTTTCTTTAAATGGGTGAATATATCCTTAACTTTTCCTTTTATCTTGTTGGATACATTTCTGCACATCTACACAATACCTTTTATACTGAGACTTCTCTCATGAAGCAACCACAGATCCTTCATCTTTCAGGGATACTATGAGGCTTGCCCTAATGCTTGATTCCTTTGACCTCGATAGGGGATTGCTTTTG
>JBAGKO010000004.1:1562962-1576426 GCA_037177275.1 Acacia concinna | reverse complement strand
TTATTAAAGAAAAGGTTATGAAATAGTTTTTCCAAAAATCCCTAAAAGGACTCGCTAGAAGGATTTAGGAAAAGTTTCATTACCAATGTTTTCAAGTTAGGTTTCAAATGACCTACTAAGACCAAAAGAGTATTTTAGAAATGAAAGTGCCATCGGAAACAAAAGCAAGAAAAAAAAAGTTTTAATTTTTACAAAATTCCGCGATTGTAAATATGTTCAAGGACGTTAAGTGACCTAGAATGGTCCTAAGTTTAAGGTGTTACAGTCCTTACTTCCACTTTCTGTGGCACCTTTTCAAAGGAGCGCTACAAGAAGTCGCCTTCTTTTTTTAAAAAAATGTTTTCTTTTATATTTTTCCTTTAGATCCCTATGTAATTTTTATTCACAAACACTTTAAACGTAAATTTTTATATCAACATGTATAATAAAAAATAAAGAAAGTAAAATATAAGTGTTAAAAATAAATTAGAAATCGTCACAAAAAAAAATACAAAGGGTGAAATAAGTAATTTTTTTTACCTATGCAATTCAATGTCAATTACTACAAGAGTTAAAATTTATAACCACTACATGCTTTCACCTACACCCTATATATGATAATATTTAAAATATCTCAATTATTTTTCAGCATATAAAAATGAAAATAAGCTTAAAATTTTAAAAACTTACAGTGTACGGAGGAAGTTTAACAAGAATGAGATGAAAATTTAAGTACAACATCTAGAAAATAGTTAGTGAAGAAAAATAGAAATATAAGATTTCCTATAACTTTAAAATTAGAAAAAGAGGAAAAAAAAAGAGTATATACTTACGAGATATTTAAGATATAGACGAATGGATGTAATGAGCTCAAAAAAAAGTGAAAGTAAGGGAATACATGAGTGTTCACTAAATGAAATGGAGAAGGAGGAGGAAATGGAAGTGGGAGTAGGAGTGGATATATAAATTGAGAAGGAGAGGGGTGTGGGAACCAAAATGATAGGGAAAAGGAAGGAAAAATTTGAGAGACACAAGATGCTAAAAAATAGTGGGAATATAATGAGCTGTTGTAAAAAAGGGAGTGTAAATAAAGTAGGGTATGAGAGGAGGGAAAATGAAATTTAAAAAGGATTTCCTACAGTACTTCTTTAAAAAAGTATCACAGAAAATGAGAAGAAAAATAATTTTTTTTTTTTAAAAAAGACTTTTTATAGCTCTCGCTTGAGAAAGTGCCATATAAAGTCCCCACACTTCTTGTGTGATGCTTTTTCAAAGGAAAGTCACGATAGGTCATTTTTTTGTTTGAAAAAACAAACCTATCGTTGCGCTCCCTTGAACAAGCACTACAAGAAATCTCTCATTTCTTGTGGCGTTTGTTCGAAAGAGTACCACAATAGGTCAATTTTTTATAAAAAAAATTAACAAAAAATCATACATAAATTGTAACACTTTTTTTAAAAAGCGCAACAAAATGTGCGCCACTTAAGCTTTTTTGTGTAATAGTGGGGTATTTTAGTCATTGAAGATGTTTAGCCATTTTCTTTTCTCTCTATTTTCTCTCATACATCCTAGTACGAGGGATGATAGAATTTTCTTTCTAGTTTTCTCTTCTTTTCATTTTCTCTTATCCTATTTTCCTTCCTCCCAACTTTTCTTCCATTCCAAGCAGAGCCTAAATTCATAATATAGCACAGAGAAAATACATCACACACCAATCCAAATACAACATAAGTAATAAATCCAATTACAACGCCAATAGCCCCAAATCATCAAATCTTCAACATAATTTGTCCGCCTTGTTCCAACACCTTGAAAAGCAATGCAATTTCAGTTTTAGTGCAGAAAAATTAATCAATAAATAAATTCCGTGAAAAGCCAGACTGTGACATGAATGATAAAACCAACAACAATAGAATAAACAGTACTAATCTTTGAAGGAGCTTTTACTTTTGAAATAAAAGATGCAAGAGATGAGTTGTGAGGAAGAGTTAAAAGGTTCAAAACAAAACTATAGTCTGGAAGGAAGCCTTGAGCACCTTGCAAAGTGGTGGGTTAACATTTATGAGATGCTAGAACATTGTATATGAGAACGATTCAATGATACATATACATGACGGAGACTTCGGGGTTTGGACATAGGAAAGGATCAGAATTAAAGAGTGGTGAGATAAAGAAGTCTTGTAATTATCTGAAATGATATGTAACAACGGAAACTTCCTATCAACTAATTAGTAGTATCCAGGTACATGAAAGAAACAAGGAACCTGTTGAAGAAACTAGTCATCATCACTTTCAAGTTAGTATGAATTCAGAGGCTCTTGCATATAGGCATGGAAATAAGGTCAGAATTAACTAGAGAGTGTTTAGTTGAGGAATAGTTATAATTTACTTGACCAAAAGCAACTATTTTGACCGCCGTTGAAGTCATTGAGTAGAGTCAAACCAATCTAGTTTTTTAAAAATGTTAAACTTTTATTTACAGTGACATGCACTTCAGTATTCTCTAGGTTCTGTTTTTTCTTCTTTGATCTTATGTTAGGGGGACTGAGGTGGAGTTTATGTTTTCCTTTCTTAAATGTTTTAATCAATAGAAGGAATTATTTAATTCACTTTTGACTTTTGATTTAGTCATGCCTAGTACTGATGTTGTTTGCATGATTTTATGAAGTATTCACTTTTAATGAGATAATTTATTATTTAGAAAAAAAATGGAGTCAACTGATAAAGCATGGTTTTATGTGATTTATTATGCTTATAAGATATTTATATATATGGATAAAATATAATTGGTAAAGCACTTTAGGCATTATAAATGTTAAATATGTATATAGGGCCACTTTGGTCATTTCATGTACAAAATGGATAGACATAATTAAAATGACATGATTAAATATTAAATAAAAAATACTTGATTGGAATTAATTTGTGTTTGAGAGACCTGAGAGAAATCGAAAGAAAAGGGAGAAAAGGATCTGAATGTAAATACAAATAGTTGCTGGCTTTTGAATCAGAGGGACTTAGATGAAAAGAAGTAAAATTCCACAGAGAAAAGATAAGCCAGGGTAACTAACTGTAATCTTCTCCAAAAGAATTTCTGAACGTTGGAGCCGTTAGAGAAACAGGATGATATCTTCCCCCTATGGTTTCTAGATCATTTCTAAGCACTGGAATGCAATGTGGAGCCAGATTTTTCATGTAAAATCGTGAATTCTGGACTTCTTTTGTGATTGCTCTGTTTTGGTAATTCATTGTGCCGATTTGATGTTTGTGTCGATTGTAGCTTGTACTCTGTGATTCAAAAGGCTTTATCATTTAATTATAGTAATTCACGACTAGATATACCTAGATTTTTGGTGTCTGAACGCGTGGATGAATGAATTAATGGCTTAATTGTTCAATTATGTCTGCTTGCTAAATTGGATCACTGTTTGCTTGATATGTCGCGAAATTCAGAAAGTGAACGTGCTCTGCTTTTATTTGATGTTGTTATGATGACTGAAGCTAGCCAACCATAGGATAATCATCTGATTGCTTATCTACTCCTATACTTCATTATCCTTCTACTGCCTCTGTTTCGTGCCTTCCACTGAAAGGGAACCTGTTTAGACATGCATTGCATTTCTTCGTCCTTATTTTTGTTTCTTTAATCTGCCTAAACCATTGCTAATCTAATCCTAATTAAGAATAGTTTCTTAAGGCTGGGAAAGACTTGTACGCCTCCTTTGAGAATCGAATTTGAATTTGCATCATCCTTTTATGTAATTTCCAGAGGTTCTGGGCAGTTTCTGTACTTTTCTAAAACTTCCAGCAACAACACTGCTTCAGCTTTTGGAAATTCTGTGACCTTTTCTGTAATTTTTCCCAAACTGATCTGAAATGAAAAATAACGTAAAAATGTAATACCTTAAATTCTCAAAAATAAACCAATTAAGATCAATCATGAAATTTATGACATTTTTGCCCCTTTTTAACCTTAATTTCATATAAACAACTTCAATCACAATTAATGTAATTTAAGTCCAAAAATAGTGATTAACTCCAAAAATACTATGAAATAGTTTATTAAAATATGGTGCAATCAACCCTATTAACATATTTTCCACATAAGATGATTTAAAAAGATTAGGGACTGAGTTACAGACAAGTAAAATATTAGGATTTAAGTTGTATTGAACCAAAATTAAAGTCAGTTAAAACTTCAAGTACTAAAAATATTTATATTTGCTTCTCATATATACGTGTTAAATCTCATGTTTTGATGATAACCAACCCATTTACAATAATCATAAGAGATTTTTGTTTTAGTATGAGGAGAAGCTATTTTCAAAATGAAGGGAATTATTTTCATAATCATAAGTTTAGAACTTGAGTCCATATAATCCTGAGAGTGCCATTTATATATCCTTGTTTTATAGATATTTAAAAAAAAAAAAATTGACTTTCTCATAACAGCGAGTCACTCGCTATTATGATGAGTCTCTTCAGCGAGTTATTATTAAAAAAATTTTTTTTTCCTCTATCATAACAACGAGTCACTCTCTATTATGATAATTTCCTTCAGTGAATGACTCGCTGAAGAACATGGAAAGAAGGCATGAGCTTGAACTCAATTTTTCATTCGAATTTGATTTCTTTGATTTCCTTTCAAATCAAGGTCTTCTCTTAATACCGATAGCTCAAGCTCCATGTAGAATTGAACTCAAGCTCTTTGAAGATATGAGCTCAAGCTCTCTACTTAAACTTTCTAGCTCGGGCTACCTTGACATTTGAACTCGAGCTGCCTCTTTTCTATTAATTCAAGTTTATTTTATAAAATGCCTATAGGTCAAGCTCCTTTCAATCTTGAACTCAAGCTCTCATCTTTCTCTTTTTGCAAATACATCTTTTCCAAAAAGGATTGCTCAAGCTCTTTTCACTTTTGAACTCAAGCTCACGCTATGATTTAGACTCAAGCTCCTTCTTTCATTCTCATCTCAACTCAATATTCATTTATAAATGACTTTGAACTCGAGCTCACCTCACATATGAACTCAATCTCTCCTTTAAATTAAACTCAAACTCTTCCTATAGCTCGAGCTCCCTTTTCATATGAAATCAAGCTCTCTTCTATAAACTCATAAACCATAAATAGAGTATCATAGCATAATTGTAGTATTATTTACATGATTAAGTTA
Source organism: Acacia concinna (assembly GCA_037177275.1). Classification (NCBI taxonomy): domain Eukaryota; kingdom Viridiplantae; phylum Streptophyta; class Magnoliopsida; order Fabales; family Fabaceae; genus Acacia; species Acacia concinna. The sequence continues at coordinate 1,571,273 of JBAGKO010000004.1, read as the reverse complement.
TTGATGCCATTGATTCTTAATGCTTTTACAAGTTCTTGTACATGATAAAGAACATATTACAATCGAGAAAATGAAGACACACATTCAAAATTACAAAAAGCAATTTTTGTCTCAGAATATTAAATACAACAATAAATGTTACCAACTACCTACAAAATACGAAGAGCATTCTCTCAGTTCTCAAACGGCTAGTTTTTCTTCAGAGAATTATTCTTGTCTCACAATGGCATCTTTCCATGGTGATCAACAAACTTCAACAGAAATTCAAATAGTCACAACGGATACTTTAATAGTGACACGGTCATGAACCTCAGACAAACTATAAAAGGCAAAGGCATTTAAGAAGATCAACTAACGAAACCAAGTGTATTAATTATCTATACTATTTCATTAAGTGTCTTCTTAAATTTCTAAGTTTTACTCTTTACTAAGAATCAATATTAATATATTAACTTTGTGAGAGAGTATTCAAGCTTGTTAAACCTCTTGTGAGATACTCAAGTAGCGGGAGTTTGAGTGGGGAATTGAATTGCGCACTGTAAGGAGGAATGTATTTTAAGTGCTAGATTAAGTCTATAATGATCCACTAAGAGCCCTTTGTAATTTTAGAAAATAGTAGTAACTCAATGAGATACTGAGAAACTAGACGTAGATCAAGAGTTAAACCAAACCAGTATAAATTTTTTGTACATTTGTGTTTAAAATTTACAAAAATTTTAAATCACCTATCACCCCTTCTTAGGTGAAAGCTTCCCTCAACAATACATACTCTTCTTGTTCTATTTATAGGCAGAGTGATTAAGCTATTTATTAAGCTACTTATTCAATTAAAATACTAGATTAAAGATAAACTTAGGTGAAATCCCACTTTAGGCTCTCTATCACTCTCTTTATAGGTTTTCTAATTCTTTTCAACTCCCAATTGCAAGCCAATTAATTAACCAAGTTAACAGGTTCAGATTGCACAAAAACAATTATAATTCCTACTAATTACTTGAGAAAGAGCAAAGGATTCAATGAGAAAACCAAACACAAGAGTGTCTTGATCAAAGCTACTACCAAACATACACAAACTTCCCTATGTAGTTCCCAAATAATCATCATTGTTATGCACTTAATTGCCAATTACAGCCGTACAGAACCATTCAATGAGCTACAAGTGATTCATAATCCAATTAAACATGTAAAGATTAATTAACCAATTAACCACAAAATCATTCATCCATACATTGCAAACTCTTATACCTAGGCATGCTCAGATATGAATTACACTAGAAGTTTTCCGGCGAACACCGGAATTACAGAGATGAAATCAATTCATGGTTACAGCTGTAAATTGACAAAACAATACATTTTAGAGCTCAGACATGCTTAGAACTACATATAGAATGTAAACCTAGCCTCTCATCGCGCTCACAACAGCAGAATAACAGAGATGAAGCTTTGCCAGAGTTATCGCCGAAGTTGCAGAAGCTCAACTGAGATGTCTCGAATCATGTCCTCACAGCTCACGAAACCACCCTCAACCTCTCCCTCACTCACGGACGAATGGATCTGGAAGAGAAGAATGATAATCAGCTCACCAAATGCGTGGAAATTGATCTTTTATGAACCGGGTTGCGTTGCTCCGTCGGGTCACGGTTCCGGGTCTATGGATCCAATTGGGGTTGAAGATGGTGAATAGGTATCTAACTGTTGAGATCCAATGGTCCTGGTTTAAACCAGCGTTGACTCCTTGAGGTGAAGATGGTTGCACGTGTCACTCCTTCTTTTGATCTCTGGGTATGCGAGATTTGCAGTCAAGATTAAATCTCAGGTGTTCAAATCAACGGCTGTGATAGGTCAACGTTCCAATGCATTAAGTGAAAATGTGCGTTTCACAGGTATTCAGTTCCAACGGTCCACAGTGCCTCTGAACATGCTCCGCGTAATCAGATCTGGCGGTCAACAATTTCTCCGCTTTTGACTATCCATCTGAGTTCTTTTATTTAAATTCTGACGCCGCGGAAATCACCATAAGAGACCCCTCCTCTAGTTATTTTCAGACTTTGTGCTTTCATATTTCTTTTCCTTTCATCTAGGTTCCTCTGATCCTTCTTCAATCAACTTTTGCCACTTTGCAAATTGGTCATTTCTTTATTTTTCTCCCATTTTCTTCTTATTTCTTCTTCAAACCTACACCAAAAATTCACCAAATCATGGTCAAGCATTTAATTTCATTTTAATGATAATTTTAATCTTTAATTAGGCTAAAATGACTGAAACACCCTCATGCACTTATTTATCCCATTTAATCCCTAATAATGCATTCTTATTCTTATTTTTCCACACTTAAAGCACACATTAAGCCTAATAAACCATACAAAATAGTGACTTATCACAGAACAAAATATATTTTTTGTCACATTTATGAGGTAGAAAGAGAAATTTTTCACATGTATAATTTTACCCTTCTTTTATTGTATTAACTTTATTCTCATGGGTATAATATATGTTAAATATGGTTAAAGTTAGAAATTTGTTGAGTTTTAATGCAGGGTTTATAAACTAGAAATTAAAATACTTAGGTCAATTCCTTATATCTGTTTTGTCAGGTTCTTAATCACATGTGACCATATATGTGTCCTATTTTTTAATTATGATAATTTAATTGTAAGCTCAAATATAATAAATAGGACAGATGATTATGTGTGATTGGAAAATCTGACGAAATGGATATAAATAACTTGATGTAAGTATGATCCTTATAAAATTTAAGGTTTTTCTTTTTTTCTGTTTCAAACATACTTAAAAGTGACTTGTAATACTTATAGTGACATGTAAATAAGTGTATAGTAATCGCTAATTTCATTTACTTTTAGTAAACCTTTGTTGAGATAGTTGCTTATAAGATTTCTATGATTAATCTATATTTTCATCCAATCAGGTTGGTGGTGTTCATTTTAGCTTGCTGTCTAAAGTTCGCTATGATATTGGATATTCTTGTCCAATGGATTACCTTATTGATAGTATTGTCCCATTGTTTCGAAAGCACATTGAGCCAGCCCTGCATCATGCCCAGGTTGGGCTCTTTTCCTCTTCTCACCACCAAATGTCAATTCTATGTTTTTTTTCCTTCTTCCCTTTTGATGGAAGATCAGAATTAACAACTGCTTTGTTTCATCACTTAGAGAAGCTATCTACAAGGTGAAATGCAGAAGTGAGGTGTGTCTACCATCCATAAATAATACTTTGGATTGCTCATTCTAAGTTCGTAACGTGTTAGGCTTGGTATTAATTTTTGTTTGAAGATTGAATGGAAGGGTGGTAGCATTCAAAGAATTTTGATGATTGAATTTGTCCAAGTGTTAAGATAAGCACTATAATCTGGAATTCCAAGATACTTACAGGGTTCTTTTTTTCCCCTGATAGACATTTGGGTTCTGTCTTTCAACAAGATAACGTCCCAACAAACAAGTGAGTGGTTGCTAGTTTACCCATCCTAAACTATTTTTTTCATGAGAATTATTATTTAGAGTGTAAAATATCTTTATCAGAAACCATATTTTCAGTTTAATTGAGTTTTGCATGACTGCTACTAAACATGTATGCTTGCACATTTGTATTATTTTCCATAACCTATTAATTAATATTTTGGAATCTAAATAACTACTGAAAATTTGTGCCTCCAGTTTTATAGAGATGTATCTTAGGCCTCCTTCAGCTAGTGAAGAAGCAAGGATTAATGATTAGATCAAGGTGCGGCAATTTGGAATTAGATATTATCTTTCCTTTGGCGACCAGAGGATTGTTGACAAAAATTTCATTATAAGACTAAAGGCTGAGTTTGAGGTGTGAATTAATTCCAAATCCTCTTCATTTCCTCTTGCTTTATCTGTTCATGATGACATCATATCAAACAGCATGAGTTAGGATGTCACTCATGTTTCCAAATTTTAGTTAAATGATTTGTTACTAAAGGACTAAGAAAAAAATGTGAAGAGGCTGTAAAGTTTATCCAATGTAATGCAACAACAGAGAGTTCATAACCGTACCTTATTATTTTTTTGTATTATAAAATCACTGATTTTTTAATTTGCATACATTTTCACTTTTAATTTTGAACTCAAAAGAATAATATCTCTATTTTTTTTTTTGCTAATGCTTCCCTTTTCCCTTTTCCTGTTTATATTATTATGTCCATCCCAGAAAGCCGAACATTTGTTTTTCTTTATGTTTGTTGTTGTTGGAGAATGAATAACCATCTGACTTATTGTAAACCTGCGTTAGTGTTATATTGATAAACCACATTTTTACCACTTAATTCCATGCATTTTGAAGAGCTTTCATTGGGTTTATCATGATTAATTTGCATTTAATTGGATAAATTGGGATTATTTGGAATTAATGTGGAAAACATGAAATAATGATTAGAAAGGGAATAATTGTCATTTTATCCTAGCATTTGATTTTTAGAAAATATGGTATTACATTTTAGGTTGATTATTTTAGGAGAATATGGGAGAGAAATGAAAAAGGACTAAATTGTAAAGTCACAAAAGTTGAAGAAAGAAGGATTAGAAGGACCTGGATGAAATGAAGGAATTACGAAAGCTAGAAGTGTAAAGGAAACTAGAAGCGGGGTACTACAGGTGAATTTCGCTGGGGTAAAAATGCAAATAATCAAGTAAGAAAGAAAGTCAAAGGCGGAGAGAAGCATGATCGTTGATTGACCATACATTATATCACATCACGACCGTTGATGAAAAAAGCAAAACGCACCGTTTTACTTGAACTCGGAGCTGATTTGGACCATTGGCAATGAATACCGAGACACTGATTTGGACCGTTGGATCTTCCAACGGTCATCTTCTCCATTGCAAGCGGGTCACGATTACCGGAATCCAGAACCTCGGAGCTTCGCAATCCGACTTATATATCTTCAATTTTAGCGTGTTTCAAGCCATTTGGGATCATTCTCTGAGCTGAGTTTCATTCGTCTATGAGAGAGGAAGATCTGGAGGGTGGTTTCATGGCTGTGATAGCTTGTCACTGGAGATCACAGTGAGCAAGATGCAGATTCCGGCGAAGCTCCGATCACTGGTTTCTGTGTCATCCTCCATGTTCTTGGGCTACATTTCTACGTTCTTCATGTAATCGATGTCTGGCTTGAGTCTCTGACCTTTAATGTAATCATTTCATTCCATGTATAGACCTCTTCTGTTCAATTCCATGTTTTCCGATTGGAATATGAAAAACAGAGGATGATTTGTCTTGTAATGCCGTTGAATCATAGTGTAACGTCATTGGTATGGATTTAACTAGTTCATGACTGAATTCGCTTAGGTTTAAGTGATTGAATGCATGGATGACTGAATCTTACTCTAATTGGTTAATTGGAGAATTTTTACCTTGTTATGCTATGTGTTGCTGTCAGGGCGAGTCACTGATATTTGTGCAGGGAATGAATGAATTATTTAGTTGACTGTGATAATCAGAACATTTGATTGCATGGAGAATGTATTGTGAATTGAAGAGTGTTTGTGTGAAAATTGGTGAATCCGTAAGCATGGTTTATGAAATCAATGTTTAATAAGTTCCAAATTTCAGTAGGTAATTAGAAATACTTAGTGGTCATAATTTAATTTCAATTGATGCTATTTGTTAATTAATTAGCCTAGTTTAATTACCTAGAAAAGAAATAGAAAATCAACTAAAAATGTTTGATAGATAGCCTATAATGGATTATACCTAGGTTAATTCATAATCTAGAAATTTAATTGGTTTTTAGGTTAATAAAATACTATAATCATATACATTTGAAAAAATTGTGATTCTAGAAGCTTAAGATTTCTGCTTCTGCTTTGAATTTAGAAGTACCAGCTTTATGTTGTTGACTCTAGGTTACTCTGTGGTTGTTAGCTATAAACGTGCATCTACAACAGTCAGTAATGGCAATGTTTCTGTGTCTTTTGAAACCATTGATGCCGTGGGTGAGAGATACATGGTGCTAAGGGGAACAAATAGGAAAGTATGAATTCCTTTCTTGCCGCTATAGATTATGTTTCCTTTCATTTTCAGAATGAACCTTTTGAAGCACATCAAGTTCATACTTCTCAGTGATTTTGGTTGTTGGTTGTGTATGTAATATACCAAAACTTCTAGTTCTTCACTTTTTCTTTGAAAAATACAATTAATAACTTTAAGATTCACATAATCCATGACATTCCATGTTCTCTACGTAATGGAAAAAGGATAAAAAAAATAAGAAAATTATGTGATGTGGGATAAATAATATATATTAATATGTGTGTGTAGTTGACATTGGGTGAGATTAGACACACTTAATATTCATTTAGAGGAAGTGATTTACAATAATAGAACTATCAACCTTGAAATAACTACATGTTGGTTTTACTTGCCACTGACAACGACAATTAAGTAATTGAGCGTTTGATGGTTATACTTCTTTTATTTTGACATTATTTATTTTAACCCACTGATCAAAAGAAGGGATTTTTTCCCCCTTTCTGCAGACAGTTGGAACAGAAAAATCATACCTAGAAATGATTCTCGAGAGAAAAGGTAGGATCGTATAATCTATCCATGTTTATGACGACCATCTGTTTCTTGTATTTCTTTGTTAATGTGTCGGGGATAATTTGGAGTTTATGTTGTGAAAGCAAGTTTGATAAGTTCTCCGCTGTTATTATATTGTCGATCATCAGTATATTATTTTAATCAACAAGAAAATAAAAGCGCAGTTTTATTTGTTAGCTCTTACTCTTGTTTAACATCAATTTATGTAATAGGTTTGTCTCCTTCTCAATTTTACATGTACCTCGTCTCAGTACACCAGCACTTGTGTCTAATAAACCTTTATCTGGTAACCACGAAGGAGCAATTGTTGCATCAAAGCCAATCTGAGTTACCCGACAATGTAACTAGAATTGAGGATTTATCTCAGCTATGGACTGAATCCCCAAGAAAGTCCAAAATGGAACCTGTCATAGCAACTTGGCATTTTATATCTTCATATTCATCTCAGACTGACAACACAATCATAGGAACGGAAAAGGATAAAAAATAAGAAAATTATGTGATGTGGGATAGAATGGAATAGAAGATAAGCACGGATACTGTTGCCAGGCCTTACATTCTGAAGATCAATTTTCCGTTAAAAAAATCAGATTTATGAGTTTATGGTATTTCGGAGGGATTGGATGTTAGATGAGGTGTGTTTATGGTATTTCTATGTTCATGATGTACACTTTATCTTACTCTTTTGTATTATTGAGTTATGATGCAGGGACATGTTCCACTATACCATAACAAATTATATGTGCAACTAGTTATATTCTAGGAACGAAAGCTAACAACAATTAAAGAACATACCGTCTAAGGAAAAATGTGGATAAGGAGGAAATGTGTCAGAATAAATAGGTCATATCATCAAGTCTTTTATGCCGTTTTGGCGAAGTCATACTTTTAAAAATAAAATCAATAATTAATAAATGAATAGTCTAAAATTATCCATATTTTGTCATATTGTCTTTTTTTGTAATTTTTTTCTCAAAAAGTATAAATTTTATAATAATGGATGGTTAACTTATTGTCTTGCATAAATAGACGGAGGAGTGGTCCTTCTCTGTAATTTTATCTATTTCCTTCTTTTATTAGTTGCCAAAATAACTACCTCTTTGAGATCAAATTTGTAATATCTAAATTGTTGAGAAACTTGCCAAATGGTAATAAAATCATAGTTTTATGATTTTATGTATGTTTTGAGAAATTAGGGAGAAGAATTGTAGCAATATTATTAAACTATTTCAACCATATGTGTGTGTGTATATAAGGCCTACCCATTTATTTCTTTTCATTCACATTTCCACGTGTAAGAAGCAAGCAAAAATAGTCACAAAAATGCTTACATGTTGGTCAATATATATAGATGAATTCATTATCCCTTCCACGTAGGCACACACAATGACCATTCCATTATTTTTCCCATTCGGTCAAAGCACTCTTTGAATCTATTCCTTCCCTCAATCCTACGTGGCTGAAGAGATGAATTAGATGCTCTCACCATTCATTCCCTTCGGTCTCACATAGCCATTCACACTTCATCCACCATTTCATCCGTGTTCCACCGAGAAAAGAGAGAGAGAGCCGAGAGTGAGAGCATTCATCGCTGGAAGAGGAAGAGGGCGAACGCTTCGTGCTGCTGGTTTGTGAAAGTCGTGAGTGTTGGTGTGTGCCAAGAGAGTGTTCGCAGCTGGGAAGATGGTGTGGGTGTTAATCGCTGCTGTTGAAGCCGAAGAACCGAAGGGAG
>JBAGKO010000004.1:1547898-1560745 GCA_037177275.1 Acacia concinna | reverse complement strand
TGACTACCTCAAAAGAGGTAGTCATTAACAACCCCAACGGCACCATTAATAGCTCTGGGATCTGAGAATAATTTATTTCTATCTTGGGACCACTTTAACGTAAATTCCCTTATTTGGGACCTCAGTGCAATTTTCCCTATTTAATTTTATTTCTCCAAGCAAACTTACCTAACAATTAAATTGTTCTATCTCCTTCTTTCCTGACCATTGTTTAATTCATGATCTCACTACAAAACACATTATTGGTAGGGGTTATGAATATGGTGGCAACTACTTCCTAGAGAATCAGGTGCCTCTTCAATTGTTTGTGCTAGTACTTCTTCTATTTTTTTATCTTCATTGTCGTTTTGGTCATATGTCTTTAGCTTCATTGATAAGATTGTTTCCTTAGTTTTCAAGTATGTCGTCCTTAGAATGTGACTCGTGCCAATTTGCAAAACACCATAAAGTTCATCTGGCACCTCGCATCAATAAACGAGTTGAGTCACCTTTTGATTTAGTTCATTCTGATGTTTAGAGTCATTGTCACATTGCTTCCAAAATAGGTTTCAAGTATTTTTTTTACCTTTGTCGATTATTTTTCTCCAACTACCTGGTTATATTTAATGAAAAACTGTTGAGAGCTATTTTTAATATTTTACAAATATTGTGATTAAATTAAGACTTAGTTTAGTGCTTCTATCAAAGTCCTACCAAGTGATAATGCCAAAGAATATCTTTCTACTCAGTTCCAAACATATATGCAACATCATGGCATGATTCATCAAACTTCTTGTCCAGATACACCAGCTCAAAATGGTGTTACAGAAAGAAAGAACCGGCACTTATTAGAAGTTGCTCAAGCTCTTATGTTTCAAATGACTGTTCCTAATTCTTTTTGGGCAGATGCGGTGTCTACTGCTTGTTTTCTCATCAACTGTATGCCAACTCCTATCCTTCATAGAGATATTCCATATACAACTCTGTTTCCTTCCAATCTACTATTTCCTATTGATATGAAAATCTTTAGGTGTGTCTGTTTTGTTCGGGATGTTCGTCCAACAGTCATAAAGATTAATCCTAAGTCCCTATAATGTGTCTTTCTTGGTTATTCTAGGTTTCAGAAGGGTTATTAGTGTTATTCTCTTGATCTCCATCATTATCTTGTGACAACTGATGTTACCTTCCATGAGTCTACTCCATTCTTTTCTCAGTCTACTCAGTCGTTATCTTCAGAAACTTCTGATAATCTTGATAGTGTCTTTGTATAGGAAGTTCATGAACTACTAATACAAGCACCTACTCCAATACCTGTACCTCAGCCTGCTCCACCTATTCATCATCAACATAAAAAACAACCACAGAAACATAGTGATGTGCCTCAGGTTCATAACCCTACTCCAATTCTTACTTTGTCGTCTAATCCGACACCAGTTGAATTAACTCCTATTCCTGAATTAGAAAAAATTCCAAACACTCCTTCTGTCCCTTCTAAAACTCCTGATATTCCATCACATCTTGATACTTCTGATCCTACTAACATTGTTGATATTTCAAAATCCCTTAACCCTTCTGATGATTCTGATGACTTGTCTATTGCCTTACGCAAGGGTAAGCGGACTTGTACCTACCCAATCTCAAATTTTGTGTCCTACGACAAGCTGTCATCCCCATCCTACTCCCTTGTTACTATTATAAACTCTATTCCTATTCCTACTTCCTTATCTCAAGCTTTAGCCCATCTTGGCTGGCGTGCTGTGATGGAAGAAAAAATAATGGCCTTGGAAAAGGTTGGTACTTGGAATCTAATCGATTTTCCTCATGGAAAGAAGACAATTGGCTGTAAGTAGGTGTTTGTAGTTAAAACCAAGCTGATGGGACCTTGGAGTGTCTCAAGGCTCACTTAGTTGCCAAAGGGTATGCTTAAACATACGGAGTTGATTATTTAGAAACCTTTTCTCCTATTACTAAGTTGTCTTCTGTACAACTGTTTATTTCTATGCTAGGATCTAATGGCTAGGACCTACATCAATTAGATGTCAAAAAATGTTTTTTTTTGAATAGTGATCTTCTTAAAGAACTCTATATAGAGCAACCACTTGGATTTATTGCTCAGGGGGAGAAAGGAAAGGTATGTTATCTTTGTAAGTCATTATATGGTTTAAAGCAGAGCCCTCATGCTTGGTTCAATTGATTTAGTTCTACAATATAGAAATTTAGCCTTAGCCAAATGTGACCATTCTATATTTTACCAATGAACTACTCAAGGGTTGATTCTTTTGGTTGTTTATGTTGACGATATTGTTATCAAAGGTAGCAATGTATTGGGAATTTTGTTGCTTAAGGATTTCCTTAGTTCTCACTTTTAGACAAAAGATTTGGGTACATTGAAATACTTCTTGGGATAGAGGTTATGAGAAACAAGAAGGGAATTCTCTTATCCCAAAGAAAGTGTGTTCTCATGTGTTGAAGGAAACTGGCAAACTTGGTTCTACACCAAGTAATGTTCCCATGGTTTCTAATCCTGTTCTGGATATGGATGATGTGTACCATATGATGAACTTCCTGAGGACATAAAGAAAAAATTGGACCCAGATAAGATCAAGCCTTTTGAATATCTTGAGAGATACCGAAGATTGATTAGGAGGTTGAATTATCTCATGGTGACTTGTCCTAACATCACCGTTTCAGTAAGTGTTTTGAGTCAATTTATACAAGCTCCAACTATTGCTTAGTGGGAAGCCTTAGAACATATTCTACATTACTTGAAAAGTGTACCAGGACTTGGAATTATATATAGAAATCAAGGCCACACAAATATTAAGTGTTTTTGCAATGCGGATCATGCTGGATCCAAGACAACAAGACAATCTACTACAGGATATTGTGTGTTCATAGGTGGAAATTTGGTATCCTGGCGAAGCATGAAGCAGGATGTGGTTCCCAAATCTAGTGCAAAAGTAGAGTATAGAGTTATGGCGCAATCAGTACAAGAGATTGTGTGGATTAATCAATTGATGACTGAGGTTGGATTGATTACAAAATTACCAGCTAAGTTGTGGTGTGATAACAAGGCTAATCTTCATATTGTCTCTAACTCTGAGTTTCATGAATGTACAAAGCATATTGAGATCGATTGTCATTTTGTGTGTGACATGATTAAGAGGAACTTCATTTCTACAAGGCACATGAAGTCTAGTGACCAATTAGGAGATTTGTTGACTAAAGCCTATTGGGATTCGTGTTGATTATCTTTGTAACAAGTTGGGCTTAATTAACATATATACTCCAACTTGAGGGGGAGTGTTAGGATTATATAAGATATTATTGTTAAGATCTTATGTTAGAACTATATTAGGAAATATTATATAATTATGTATATTAGCATAAAATCAGAAATTAGAATCAGGTTATTTATTATATTGTCTCCCTCCCTCTTGTATAAATATGTATGGTTTGTATATGAGAAATACAACTTTTCGATTATCTTGAGATTTTACTACAAATATATAGAGGAATATTTTTTTATATTATATCTTATTGATATTAAGAACAAGATAGTAGGCAAAAGAAAAAAATGAAAAAAAAGGTTTGATTGCGTAATGCGTATTACTATTACCGTATGTGAATATCTATTATTGATTGAAAACAAAGGCAAAAGGGCTTATCACTGATGATGGGAAACAATTTTTTTACAAAATAAATAAAAGCACGTAAGTTGTAGAACCAGATCGCACAAGATCTGACTCGGATCAATGTGCGACCCCATCTTTACAAACCAGATTGCAGGGATTCTACAGAATCGCAACCATCATGATAGACTCGTGATTCATGCGATTTTATCATGAGTTGCACGATTCAATCACGATTCTTAGTAAAAAATGAAACCACCTATGATCTAAATCTTTCATGTATTATTTTCCTGCGATTCATGTGATCCAGATCGTGTGTCAGACGATTTCGACTACCATGATATCTTCTACCAGGCCTTGAAGATGTTTACTACGTTTTTGGGCCTTACTACTACTCTGCCCATTTTTGTTTTTTGAGCATATAATAAATCTCCCACTCTCTCTGGCTATTGGGTAGATGGAAGGGAGAGTAAAAACTTCCATCACACATACCTATCTTGTCTGACGGTTGCTGTAACATTCCAAAAAATTTTAAGGCCTAGATAAAGAATTTTGAGTAGACCAAGGGTCGTACCTTGATATTTTTTTTAGGCCTAGATGAGGTATTTGGGTAGACAAAGAGCCTCAATATGTAGAGGACTGAAATATCTCACAACTTTTGAAGTAAAATTTGGGGAAGGACCTATGTACAAAAAGTAAAAATTCAGTAAAATTATAGGCTAAATTTTGGACAAGTCCGAAAGCCCCAAAAATTTCCATCAAATTGTAGAAACTATTTTAGAGCATCCAGAACATCATGGGATAGTCAGAATGATTTTTAGAGGCCATATGAATTTTTAGTGAATTTTTTATTATTTTATTAATTTTTGGTCGGAGCGGATTTTTGGTCAAAAATTAATTATATAAGATATTTAGAGGGTTCACTGTTCTGGATTGGGATTGGAGAAAATTAGTACAATATTTTAGAGGAATTATAAAGTTATTTGGAGGTTGAGAAGAAGTCCAGATGAATTATTAAAAATTATTGAATATCGGTTTATCACCGGTATAAGGGACTTCTTTAGAGAAAAATTAATTTTGGGAGTTCCAGACGTCAAAATATTCTGAAATTTTTATGGTATCCTCCTGGGCTATTTGGAGATTTTTGGGTACAATTTGGGAATTTTTTTGATAAAAAATGAATTTTGTGAAATTTTCAGATTAATTAAGGCAATACAGGAAAAATTGTCACACGATACTGGCATGGGTGGGACCCATTGGACCAAGAGCACCCTTTTCCAGTTTTGGCTTGAAGAATAAGCTAAGAAGAGTTAAGAAAGAGGGGAGGTGGCGCAAGGAGGAAGGGGGAGGATTAAAATATTAATTTTTTAAGTCCTTCATAATTACAAGAATGCCACTCCCTACCTCTATAAATAAGACCTCACGCCCTCTCATTTTGACACATAAAAGAGAACCCTTGGGGAAGCTCTGGTCTTCCGAAAACTCAACCCTCCTTCACAGAATTTTGAGGTAGATCAAGCTACACCAATCGATCTTCCAATCAAGGTATGCTCTAGCCTATATCTCCTTTCATTCTCCTCCTCTTCTCCATGGTTTTACAGGCTTTTCCTAGGGGAAATATTGTCCATGGATTTCGGCCAAGTAAGGGGAGAGAGAGTTTGGGGTTGTTTGATGTTTAAGAGGATTAAAACGGGCTAGAAATTGGTGTATGAGCTTGATTTATGTTGAGTTCCTACCTTGTGCATGGTATGTGGGTGTTGGCCAAGACTCCTAGGGTAGTGCATGGTTTTATTTTCATGGTTTGGATGGTTCCAATGTGTTAAGGTCAGTGTTTTACCTAAGGAAAGGTTGAAAGAACACGTGTAGAACACCGAACCGATGAAATCACCAAAGACCCCTAAAAGGGGCTAATGTTTGGCCAAGAAGGGAATGATAGGGAGAAGTTTGATTTTGATAAAATGAATACCATAAATGGATTCAGAGGTAGGAATTGTGTAAGACAGGCCTCTGAAATTGGTTAAAGGACAAAGTATAGTTCGAGCCCTTTATGTAAGGAGGAAGGGTCGTCAGTCCAAGATAGTAGCATACATTAATGCCTAAATGTTGTGTCATGTTTAGGCATAGCAGAGGAGTCCTCCAATATCTCCAGAAGCAGAGAAAGGCACTTGTATTGTCCAGAGTAACTGGTAGCTAAAACTTCTAACCTTAACTTATAATTGCTTTGCTTGTCTGCTTTGTGCTATTGCTTGTTTTACTGTGTTGTGGTTGAGCAAGCATGTATGAGATGTATGAGCTATATGACTCTCTGTTTATATGCCTTGGCTATGTGATAAAGGTAGAGTCATGTGCATGCTCCCTATACACGGTGAGTGCGAGAGAGAAGGCACTAGACGAGTAGTAACAAGCATTGCATATTGTATGATTTGCATTGAATAGTGCCAAATTAGCCATATGAACAGTGTAACTTTGAGGGGCTGCGCACGTGTGATGCTATGCTATCAATGTATGAGATTATTTTTTCTTTAAATAGGAATGAAAGAGCTTTCCAATGAACTTGGAATCACTATGTTTAGATTTTTGTAAAATTAGTTATGATTTTTCAAAGTTTGTCAAAATTAAGGGTCGGGTGAATAGTAACTCGAGAAAAAGAAAAATTTTCCCTTTATTTTCCCAACTTAAAGTCATAAGTAGTAATTCCAATAGCTTTAATATGGTAAGGTAAAGGGTATAAAAGGAAGGTGTGACATACCTCATCTCAGTACACCACAACTTGTGTCTAATAAACCTTTATCTAGTAATCAAGAAGGAGCAATTGCTGCACCAAAGCCAATCCGAGTTACCCCTGACATTGTACCAAGAGTTGAGGATTTATCTCAGCCATGGACTTGATCCCCAAGAAAGTCCAAAATGGAACATGTCATAGCAACTTGGCATTTTATATCTTCAGATTCATCTCAGACTGACAACACAGTACTAGGTATTTTTCTTTAAATGGGTGAATGTAACCTAAACTTTTCCTTTCATTTGGTTGGATAAATTTCTGCACATCTACACAATACTTTTTATACTAAGACCTCTCTCACGAAGCAACCACAAATCCTTCATCTTTCAGGGATACTATGAGGCTTGCCCTAATGCTTGATTCCTTTGACCTCGATAGGGGATTGCTTTTGGCCGTTCAAGCAATACAGGTAAGGAATAGAAGATAAGCACGTATACTATTTCCAAGTGTCACATTCTAAAGATCAGTGTTTCATAAAAAAATTCAGATTTATGAGTTTGATTGAATTGTTCTCCATAATTATCACTGTTCCAAGCTTTGTTGGAGAAAAGAGGAGTTCCGGTCATAGTTGGAATTGGTAATATAAGATGTTTTCTGATACCTATCTTTGCGTGTGTGTGCATAACTAATCTGCCCTTGCGTACATATACATACTTGTCTGGATATCTGTGGCTATCTTCCTCTCATATCGGAGGGATTGGATGTTGGATGTGGTGTGGTTATGGTACTTCTATGTACATGATGAACACGTTATCTTATTCTTTTGTAGTATTGAGTTATGATGCAGGGACATGTTCCACTATCAACAACAATAACAACAACAACAAAGCCTTAATCCCACTAGGTGGGGTCGGCTACATGGATCGCACGACGCCATTGTGCTCTATCAAAAACCATATTTTTAGATAGGTTATTGACCAAAAGGTCCCTCTCAACAACAAGGTGTTTGTTTCGGCCTCCCCCGACCTTTCTTTGTGGGGCTCCATACTACATGTTCCACTATATGATAACAAATTATATGTGCAACTATTTATATTCTAAGAACTAAAACTAACAACAATTAAAGAACAAACAATCTAAGAAAAGATGTGGATAAGGAGGAAACATGTCAAAATAAACAGGTCATATCATTAAGTCTTTCATGCCTTTCTGGCGAAGTCATACTTTTAAAAATAAAATCAAGAATTAATAAATGAATAGTCTAAAATTGTCCATATTTTGTTATTGTCTTTTTTTGTAAATTTTTTTTTCAAAAAATATAAATTTTATGAATAATGGATGGTTAACTTATTGTCTTGCATAAATTGACGCAAGAGTGGTCATTCTCTGTAATTTTATCTATTTTCTTCTTTTATTAGTTGCCAAATTAATTAACACTTTGAGATCAAATTTGTGAAGAATCCATTTGCTGTAGTCTGGCAAAACAATTAATCTAGGTGGTTGTGTATGCTGCTATTACTGCAGGAGGTCCAAGTGGGTTTGGAAAGACTAGTTTGGCGCACAAAATGGCAAATATCATTGGTTGTGAGGTAGTTTCTATGGAAAGCTATTATAAACGAGTAAAGGATTTTAAGTATGATAACTTCAGTTCACTTGATCTGGCTTTGCTATCAAAAGTAAGCATTAAATTGACTACATTTCGTTTATTGCGTCTCACCATATTTTTTTATGTCTGAGAATGGTGTACCTTCACATCTATATTTTATGAACTCCATGGGCACAAAACTTTTCCCTCTATTGATTAATTTTCTTTTTCAATTTAAGACATTCCTAGTTGCTTTTGAGATTCCAAAGGTGTGATTGTTAAGAAATTTTTAATGCATTACTTCCATTACCATGTAAAACTTATTCTCTCACATTCAAACCTCTACTGGTTCTTGTAAAAATACCCTACCTCAACTATTTGGAGTAAACATGTGTTGGTCTAGAAGAACGGTTTCCCAGAAAATAATGTCAATTTTTGCGGCTAGGGATGTCCTTTCATACATTTAAGTTTACATGCTTATTCTTTTCTTCAAAACTCAAACATGATTTTGTATGGCCATTTGGTAACATGCATGTTCATGTTTTTCTTTTTAACTGAATCGATTTCATCTGAACCCTTTTAGTTAGTTTCAGCTACAAATTTTGTAGATAAAATGGTGGTACTATCTTGCTAGTCTTTTGAAACAGTTATAGTTGTCATTACATTACACGGTGGTAATTTTTTCATTGCTCAAGGCTTTTTTTTTTTTTCACTCAAATGTTGTTATGGTTCAATCAAAAAAGAAGTCACGGCCATTAATTTTAGCTTTAAATTGTGGAAGTCTACAGCTACTTATTTGAAGTTCGCGACCATATTTTCTCAATGCTTTTTTGTAATTCAACTCATGATTTTGTTAGCAATTTATCATTCTCATTATTGAATTTCTTCCAGAATATTGATGACATACGGAATGTTCGGAGAACAAAAGTTCTTATATTTGACTTGGAAAGTGGTGTCCAGAGTAGCTTTAAGGAACTTTGAAGTTTTTGAAGATTGTGGAGTAGTTAGTCTTAAGATATTGTATATGTTGTTTGCATTGCAGCCTTTGCTTTTAATCTATGAAGTAGATAGGGACAGAGAGTGTCCTATATGCATAAGAACATGTTGAGAAGCATATTACAATGGTCAGTGTCAATTCGAGGGGCTAATATGCACCAAACACACACAAAACTCCTTTCTTAAAGCTACCTGAATCTGGTTAGTTCAATTCTATATCAATTCTATATTGAATTTTGTTTATGCACACGCAACTGTGGCCTTGCCTTTGTACACATGAAAGTGAATTTTGAATGGTGCCATGTTCTAGAAATGAACAGAATATGTGTCAGTGCAGGTACTGGACTAGCCCATTTTGGCAATATGTACTAGCCACTCCCCAAGGTTAGCATGGCTGCTTGAGAATTAAGAAATGGTAGTAGAATGTAACTGTCATTAGTTACATGATGTCCATATAATGAACTCTACTAATGTAACTGTCATAAGTTACATGATGTCCATATAATGAATTCTACTTACTGGAACTCATGAACACCCTTGGTCTGGCTAAGCCAGTGATGGAATAGACCAGTATGCATTTTAAAGTTTGTTTATATTCCATAGTAAGTTCTTTTTATTTATGGTTTCTATAGAACTCTTTCTATAGAACTCTTGGTCATCAGGAAAATGAAACATAGATATTCATAAAATAATAAATCTCTAACTTGAACATCTTATTTATTCTAGTTTTTATGTCTTTACCAATGATTCTTGTAAATCTCTAAAAGTGGCGTTTGTTTTAACCAAATTATATTTGAAGGGGTTTATACTTTGAATCCTAATATTCGAAAATCTCTTAACTTTGTGGATTGTTGTTGTAAGAATGAGTTTCCTTGTACCTATGAAGGCTCTTCTTTTTCAAATTCTAATTCAGTTTGTCAATTCAAGGAAGGTTGTGGAGTAAGTTATGTCCTTTTTACTCGTTTGTTTGAAACAAGTAGGAGATTTTCATTCACATTTGATATCTCGAGTTCAGAGGGATAAGTGTAGAGTGGGATGTTTCATGTCCCAAAATGAGATTATGGTGATGGTATTTCCTATGTTCCAGCTGCACATTGAACCACATCTTGTCCATACACGTTAGTGGATAGCATGCTTTCTGTTTATTGTTTCTTTAGAATACAAGTATTGGTAATTTTTTGAGATTGATTTGTATTTTCAATTAAGTAGTATTAAATACAATAGTTTTCTTCATCATAGTTACTAAAGATCACAATTGACGACAGGTAACTTATCAAGATATTCTTACGATTCTTGATCCAGCAAAATTTTGCAATTTTGTTCAGGAGTTCATTGATTTATATTGAAAGCTTCTTGGGATCCCCTCTAATGGACAATTGACAAAGGTGATTGTGTTAGAGTTAGAATATGTGAAGGAAAATTTGCCTTATTGATATGTGAGGTTGGACCCCGCCTCCACTCTCATTCCTCTTTTCTATCTCCATGAGCTCCTTACTGATACCAGCACATTCTTACAACTACATTACATATATCAACTTCTGGTACATCTTTATGCTTATGATTGATTAGCAATTTTATCCTATTAGCTTGCAATTGGCAACCCATTAGAGAAGGAAACTTCATCATTCAGGCGAAAGTGGATTTTGATATTGGCATTAGTACAGTTATAGGTCTTCTCAACCTTGGGTAAGCCACATTTTTAATTCTGAAAAAATAGGCAAAGAAGGTTGAATAATAAGGATGTTCACCTAGAAGTAATGATATTTTCTTCCTATAATTTGAATAGAAGCACATGTAGAAACTCTGAATATTGAGATGAAAATCAATTTTTTATTGCTGATATACAATAATATTTACTGATGTATGGGTGGATATTATGTAACAAATGTGGCCAAAGTAAGATGTTTAGCTACTAATATTTGCTAGTTCATTCTGTCTGAGAGTTAATGTACTTGTGAATTATGGTTGAAGTAATGTCTACACTTTTTTCTTTCAGGTATCAGGCAGTAGCTTATATTGAAGCATCTGCGTTCATTTACCAGGATGGAAAGGTCACGTAATTTATTCTATGTGCCATTTGTTGATTCGTAGTGAAACTTTAAAATTAGTTATACAGTATTTGCTATATGCCATGCATGTATTGGCTGATAAACAAGCATTGTCTTACAAATACAAAGTTAATTGTTGCTTAGCAATGATGTTACACCACCGCCTCTGCTATAATACCTTCCAATCTCCAGTATATGTATTTTAGTTACTTGGTCTATTTTAACTGTATCAAACGTGAGGATAACTAGTTGGCAAAAGGACTTCTGTCCATTTTTTAAAAGAATCAAGTTATAAATTGTTTTAAAAGATTGTCCTTTTCTACTTTCAGATTCTTTATTGAGGTTGACCATCTACAAGATGTCTCTAGTCCATACATTCAGATTAATGGTGTTGATAAGGATGTTGTAGCAGCAGCTGGTTCAATGCTTAAATTGGATGATACATATAGTAATAAAGTATTGACTTTTTAGCTGCCCCCCCTCCCCAACAAAAAAAATGTTTGGCTTTCTTTTGAACTCCAGCCACATATCATACTCTTCTGTTGTAGTTGACATATTGTTATTTTTTTTTTCAAATCATTTTGGAAAACCTAACTGCTCTGGAAAGAACTTTTGGTGGCATCTACTCTGAGCAGTCTGCTACGATGCAAGATATTGTTGAGTATATTCAATCTCAAGTATCTCTTATAAGTCCCAATGGCAACTGAAGAGAAGACAGTGACAAGTTCCAAAGTAAGAAATGACAACACCTCATATGTCATTGGGATTTCTTAATAATTATGTTTCTTACTTGGAACCTCATTGTAATTCCCCCAAGAATATATACTAGCTATATTATTGAATGATTTTGACTTGATTCTAGAGTATACAATGTATAAAACTAAACCCCTCAAATTCTTTATTTCCTAATATTACAACCACATAAAGACTCTCATATCATTTGCCTTAGGTGCACTACAAGTCATCATACTATCTTAGTGCTCAAATAAAAATCAACCTAACTCTTAATTGCCTGCACATACATAACCTTGTTTGTGTATACATGTAATTGCATATGTGTGTGTGTGTGTTTTTAAACACACTGGGATGAACACGGAAGTAGCTTAGCATCAAAATGTTCACCAAGAAGCGTGGCATCCCCAGTGGAAGGGATTATCAAGGAGATGCAATTCAAGATTAGAAGGCTAGATCAGTACTACAAGAAAAACACATATTTGTAGCGGTTAAAATCTAAGATGAAACCGCTACAAATAGTGTTAGTAGCAGTTTAAAAAACCGCTACTAAATCGTGTGTTGCAAACCGATTTGTAGCGGTTTTATAAAACTACTACTCCTCAATTCAAAAACGCTACTACTTTGTAACAGTTTCATCGAACCGCCGCAAAGTCTACAACTTTGTAGCAGTTTGTAAACCGCTACAAATAAAAAACTATGAAAAAAAATATTTGTTAAGAAGAATTTGTAAAAAAATTGATGCGGAAATTTTGAAATTTATAATGAAATTTGTAGCAGTTTTAAAACCGCTACAAATATCAAAAAATATGGCGGGAAATTTAAATTTTGAAAGAAAATGTTAGTAGCGGTTTTTTCTAAAAACCGCTACTAACATTTGAAAATTTTTTTGAAAAAAGGTGCGAAAGAGGGTGTCAAAATGAATATTTTGTAGCGGTTTTGAAATCGCTACCAATAGAGTACAGAGGAAAAAAATTATTTAAATTTTTTTTCCAATTAGGATAATTATAATATTTCAATTTTATTTTTAATAGCGAATTTGAATGCAAGCAAAAATCATAATTTATTTAAAATGGTATAAATTTAATTTTGAAGGTTAAAAAAATTATTATGAGAATATAAATAATCTTAATTTGTTGTAGTTAATATAAAA
>JBAGKO010000004.1:1480162-1501796 GCA_037177275.1 Acacia concinna | reverse complement strand
TTCTTTTTTCTAGTATAATTTTTAAGTTTTGCAATATATATAATATTCACTAATATTTATGTCCCTTTTAGTCATTTCCCACAATAAGTTACTTTTTAACATATCAACCAAACACATTTTACTTTTAAATAAGTCACTTATTCTACTTTCAATCTAAACATATATAATCTGACTTATCTATAAATTTAATTATAAATAAATCAGTTATCCCACCATCATTCTAAACAAGAGATCTTTAAAAAATTTTAAGCCGCAACAACTAGCTCGTTACCCTAACACACGCGGCACCCATATTACCTCCACTTTCACTTCTTCTCTTCCCTTTCTTACGAACTCAAAAAAGGAGGAAGACGAGATCGTATTCCCTAGTAATCTATAATCACACTATACTTTTCAGTTCGATTCGATTGTTTTCCTTTCATTCCTTACCGATCGAAATATCTAATCGTTCCTTCGTCTTGCAATTCAATGGGAACCCCAGAAACTTCTCGTGAACCCTGCCCTGATCGCATTCTTGATGACATCGGCGGCGCGTTCGGTATGGGAGCCGTCGGCGGCTCCGCCTTTCATTTCCTTAAAGGTCTCTACAACTCGCCCAAGGGTTCTCGTCTTGTCGGCGGATCACAAGCCGTTCGCCTCAACGCACCTCGTGTTGGCGGTAGTTTTGCCGTGTGGGGTGGCTTGTTTTCAACGTTCGACTGTACCATGGTTTACGTGCGTCAGAAGGAGGATCCGTGGAACTCCATCATCGCCGGGGCTGCCACTGGCGGCTTCCTCTCCATGCGCCAAGGGCTTGGAGCTTCGGCTCGATCTGCAGCGTTTGGCGGCGTCTTGCTGGCTATGATTGAAGGAGCAGGGATTATGCTTAACAAATTCCTCAGTGCACAGCAACAGATGCCTGTAATAATCGATGAACCCATGCCTGCTGGATACCCTGTTAATGGATTACCTGGCCAAAGCTTGCCTCAAGGGGTGATGCAACCCTCAACTGTACCTTCTGATTCGGGTTCAGATCCGGGCAAATCTTGGTTTGGTGGGTTGTTTGGCGGAGGCAAAAAGGATGAGCCTCCTACGAGTGGAGGAAGCGAGACCAAAGTTTTGGAGAGTTTTGACGCGCCGCCAGTGCCCAACTTTGAATACAAGTGAGGTGGTTATTCAGGAAGTATTCTGTGAGTAGTGAGTATTTAGGAGTAATTGCATTTGTTGCAGAGGTTTCGTTTTGAACCTTGCTCAGGGATTCGATTGTAGTCACCTAATTCAACGGCTTTGTAACATAATGTGGTAATTTTGGAACTTAGGCTCCAAATTTTTGTCCATAATTAATCATTTTCCAATTGAAAATTTGGTATGCTTCCAATTATAGATCATCATTGCAGGTCATCGTTTACCTGTAAAACTATATGTTTGCAGGTTTATTAGTAGTATTTCATTGTCAATATGTGAAATTGTGGTTATTGTTGTTGTTTTGGGTACAAAATGTCACGGCTTGGCAACCTGAAATCCTTATCCCTAACAGTTACTTACAAAGCTCTATGGAAAAAATGGTTGTTCAGTAAGAGATCTCTTTTCCCCTTTCTGGAAGATACTGGAGCACACGATTGAAATTGATCGGCCAACATGGATTATTGGCAAGAGTTAGACAAAATTCTTGGAGGCTAATGCTTGGCATCACACATATCCTTGCATTTGATAGATGCATTTCCTTTTTCTTCCAAATTCTTCTGCATTTAATGTGTTATATGTTTAGCAATTACAATGTTTGAATGAATTATTTCGTGTGTATTACAAGGTCACAGTCATTTGCCTGAGAAATATTGTCAAATCGTCTGATACTGCCATCTGCATTATCTAGCTTAGCATTGATCACTGTTCAGCATTAGATTTTTTAATGAATTTAGTCAGTTAATTAGTTCAGTGCAGGTACATGTCTAAATTACTGAGCTTATACTTCTAAACCCTGATAATAATAGTAATAATACTTGATGATTGTCTTGGGACTTTGGAACCTAAGTTTCAAAAAGCCGTTTTCACAGATCGAGACAAAACTCCTCTCACATACTTACTTCAAAATTCATAAAAGTTATTCTCAAAAATTAATCCAAATTAACCCTTTGGTATATCTCTAGGAGTAGCAAGAAAAAACTTTGGCCCTAACCTTGTATGTCTTTCAGTTTTACTTGTGACATAGTTCTTCCTCAATTCTAATTTGTGATGTAAAGTGAGTATAAATCATTGTTATGTTTTTAAGCAACTAAAATTAAACGGCTGTTGACGTGACAGCATGCTTATTGTACTTTATGGTCTACATTTACTAGAGAACAGATCAGGATTAGGAGTTTCATCATGGATATTTTGCTGCTGCACTATTTATTTTTCTGAGTGGTTCCTCTATTCTTGTTATTCACTTTTCATCATATGGCCACTAGTAACTAATCTCTTTAACTTAGATATTGCGATTTAATTCTCTAGAGACATCCTGTTTTAGCATTTGCATGTGGGGAATTGTCTGAAGGAATGAAGTAAAAGATGCACTTACATGGAAACATGCTAGTTTATTTACTGTATTTATGAGTTTATATCTTGTTACTACATCCGTTCCTATTTATAAGATCCATTTGACTTTTTTAGAGAATTATAGGAAAATCATAAGAAAGTTAATTACATTACTTGTAGATATTAAAATTTATCGTTTTTCTTTAAATTATGTTTGTTTGACTTATGAACTAATATATAATATAATAAAATATTATATATGATATGATTAAGTAATGTAATTAGTTTTCTTAGAATTCTCTAAAAAAGTCAACTGGGTCTTATAAATAAGAACGGAAGGAGTATTTTCTATGTCGTCTCATCCTCATGCAAAATCTATTTATGAGAAACAACTTATTATGAGAAATAAACTATAAGTTTTTTCTTATAAATATTTCGTTTGATATGAGTGTTCCGTGTAAACGTTCAGTAAAGTTTTTATTTATGTTTCTCGTAGAGGAAATGGATTTGAACGATGTCATACATCATTATTAATATTCTTACCGTCTCTTTCGTCAAATTTATGTTTTCCATCTAGTTATCAAATGCAAGATATTCATATTAGACGGAATAACATCTTGATTACATTTTTTTCTTTCCAGCAGCATGGATAATGATTGTAACTATATGTAAGAGGGGAACATTCGTAAATGGATTTTTTGTCACGTGACCTGGTCACGAGTTCAAATCTGACCCTCCTCAAATCCCACATGTTAGGAGCTTCATTCACTTGGCCATCTTTAATAACGATTATAACATGATCTAGTCTTGCATTATTTAGAGTTTAAAGGAAAAAAATGGTGACATTTTGATGTTACATTAGTTTGGGTGTTCAAATGATCTTGGTTCCAATACTCTTGACCTGATTTTGGGTATTTTTATTTCGGGAATTTTCTATTTGTGACTGGGATCAGCTTCAAAATCTAAGTCTTTTTTTCCCTTATAAATTAAAACATATTTTTATTTATGTATTTTTACCCTTATTAATTAAATTATTCTCTTTAAGAGATATGTAAGTTAAACCGCATATATGGTGATATTATTCCTAATTATATACTATGTACAAAAATAATAATGAAAATGAGAATGATAATAAACATTATTTTTAAATTCTAAATTAATTTGTTTAATTATTATGACTTTAGTAAATGTTCGCTTTGAATAACTTAACTAATAAAATATTTTTAAAATTTATTTTTATAAAAATTGGGAATTTTCAATCCTAGTCTCTCGACCGGATCAGGATGCAAATTTGTAATTCAGCTAAAAATTGGGACTAGGACCGGTCCTGGACTTGAATACCCACTTGTTTCACCATTTTATCCTTCTCATCTAGTCTCTTTGGGCATTGCTGTTGAAATGAAAATTAAAAATATGGGTTTCATATTCTACACGAAATTTCTAGCAAGTCATATTGTGTTTATAATTTAACCCCGTCAATAATTATAAATGCAGAAATGAACTAATTAATTTATTTAACTGAAAAAGTTAGTTGAGTTAATTATTTATTGTTTGTGTATCAAAATTGTGGTAGGAAGTTATCAAAAAAAAAAAAATTGTGGTAGGAATTTTTATAAATATGTACCGTCAAAACAAATTCTTAGAGCTGGTACCAGAAACTTTCATCAATTGCATATTAGTTCCTTCTATTATTAATATAAGACATATTTATGAAGTCAATTTTGTTTGTAAATATAAGATATATCTTTTATATTTATCAATTTTTTTCATAATTTACCTGTATTGATACTCTTTTAACAATAATTAAGAAGAAAGGCGAATGAGATAATTAAGACAGGTGATTAATGTATTTTAGAAAATACTATCCTCAATTTTTGATATAAGATTTAATAGATTTTTTTGGACAGATTAAAAAAATTAAATAAATTACTTTAAATTATTTATATTTATTTTTTATATCAAAATATTTATTTGACTTATGAACTAATTTATAATCACACGATATATAACATGTGCTATAATTAATTTATTTATTTAGTTTTATTATTTTTTCTAAAAATAATTAATTATATTTTATATTAAGGATTAGATTGCGTAGATGTAGTACGGATCATTAGCTAACTAACAGGGACTGAAAAAAAAAAAGAAAAAGAAAAGCATTGGAGAGTATACAGTTTATAGTGGCATTATATAGATATAGATGTTTTTCTTAAATATCAAACAAACACTAGTTGGCACTTGGCAGTGGGAAAGAAGTAAATAATGAAAGGGAGCCGCCGCACCGCCCTGTGTGGACAGAGAGTAGCTTTCGCTGCCTGTCCT
This sequence comes from Acacia concinna, assembly GCA_037177275.1. Taxonomy (NCBI): domain Eukaryota; kingdom Viridiplantae; phylum Streptophyta; class Magnoliopsida; order Fabales; family Fabaceae; genus Acacia; species Acacia concinna. Next base: position 1,496,981 of record JBAGKO010000004.1, on the reverse strand, counting down.
CTTCAAACTTGGATCTTTTCCCTCAAGATTAAAACAAGATTTCTTCACAAGGCTGGTTACGGTCAATTTCAATGGTTCATTTGGTCAGAGATTTTGAGGTGAATATGAATATGAATATGAATATGAACGAAGGTGTGCTTTGAAAAACATGTTTTTGAGTGAGCTTGTACAACAAGATGGCCTTTCACACAGCAGCCATAAAAAGCTTTTCATCTTTTTGTGGTCAGCCTTGTATAAAGTAAAATTAAAAAAAAAAACCTATCATAGTCATTTTTCTTGTATATGTATATTTTTTAAATTTATTTCCAAATATAAACAGAGAATTGCTATGAGTTTCTAAAAAATGAAAATAATGAACAAAAGTCTCAGTAAATGAGAACAGGTCTTCAAATAATTCGTGTTGTATCAACACTCTAAAGTATTTTTAAAAGTGCATCTAACTTAAAAGTGGTCTTTTGTGCACCAGTGCTAAATGCATTTAAAGATATTTTAGGACGCCAAACAAACTTGAAAAAATTATTATGAAGTGCTAGATGGAAAAAAATTACTTTAAAGGTGTTAGATGCCCTTAAAAAAGCACTTCAATACACTAAAAATATAGTTTAGGATGCAAACTAAGTGAGAGATTTATTTTGTATTAAAAACTAAAGGAAAATTTGTATTTGAGTCTTGACCGACGGAATATATGAAAAAATGATCTCGTGAAATCGCGTGATTACAATAAAATTTCATGGGACTTTTTTGTCATTAATTTCTTAATAAAAAAACATTCTCTCTCTCTCTCTCCTCTAACTGACGCGTCTGATGTATCAATCTCTCTCTCTCTCTCTCTCTCTGAAGTTAACATAGAGTTATCAATTGAAACACATGTTACACGATTGATAACTCAATATGTACCATTGACAACTCAATATTTTTCCATTGACAACTCTATGTTATACTATTGACAACTCTCTCACTTTGAATTTATAATTGTCAATGGTATAACATCGAGTTGTTAATGGAAGAACCCTAAGTTGTTAATGGAGTACATTAAGTTGTCAATGGAAATACACGTTATATACCATTGACAACTCAGTATGTTTTTATTGACAACTTGTCAATGGTAGCACATTAAGTTGTCAATGGAAACATTAAGTTGTCAAAGATAATGAGTTATAATTGTCAACGGTAGCATATTGAGTTGTCAATGGAAATACACTTAATTGTCAATTGCGCATATTGAGTTGTTAATGGTATAACATGTGTTTTCATTGACAACTCAATGTGCTCAATTGATAATTCAGTGTTCTTCCATTGACAACTTCATATTATACCATTGACAATTATAACTTCAGAGAGAAAGAGACTTGTCAATGGTATAACATGGAGTTGTCAATGGAAAAACATTGAGTTGTCAATGGAAAAACATTGAGTTGTCAGTGGCAGACATTGAGTTGTCAATGATATAACGTGTGTTTCTATTGACAACTTTATATTATATTATCGACAACTCCATGTTAAATTCAGATAGAGAGAGGGGAAAGAGAGAGACTGACACGACATAGAGAGAATTTTTTTTTATTAAGAAATTAATTACAAAAAAGTCCCACAGGACTTTATTGCATTTAGTGATTTCATGGGACCATTTTTTCATAAATTCCGTTAGTCGGGACTTAAAACGCAAATTTCCCAAAACTAAATGATCAGAAAAGTTGCAAAATTAGGGTAAAAATTAGCAAATTAAACAACATCTTTTACTTTGACCAAAAAGAAAAAGCAACATCTTTTACATTACATATTTTGTTAAATTCTTGACCCAAAATATGTCTTTGATTTTGTTTTAAAGAGAAATTTCCCCTAAAAACAAATTATAATAATTTTTGCTTCTTCCTTACAAAGGAAAGATTGGCTTCATATAGTTCTGAATTCCACGTAACCAAAAACCTGTCAAACTGGCCAATTTGGCGAACCCATTTCCCTCTGTAACATAGTCCGAAGCACGTGGACGCTCTTCTCCTCCAGCTCTCTCTCTCTTGATGAGCTTAGCTTTCTCTCCTCTTCATTCATCCCAATTGCCCCCTACACAAGTTGCTATTTTGTCTGACTGGTTGTCTCCCTCTCACTCTCTCTGGATTTCTCTCAAATCTTCAAAGAGATTCAGAACGATTATGGATGCCTCTTCTTCGTACATGCGCTGGTTGTGAGGTCCTGTGATGTAGACAGTTTGATCCCAAATGCACCCCCTCAATCGGCTGCCCAGCAGTGGCCACTCCGCTCCGTCGTCGCCTCAGTCGCCGCTTCGCTCTCCTAGGCTACGTCGCAGTAGGTCTAAGACCGGCCGGTTCTCTCCCGTTCAGCCGGCTAGTAGGACCGCTGCCCAGCGACTCTCTTGGATCTTTCTTTCCTTCCTACTTCGCCGCCAGGGCGTTTTCCTTTTCGCCCCTCTTATCTACATCTCCTGCATGCTACTCTACATGGGCACTGCCTCGTTTGACGTCGTTCCGGTCATCAAGCACCGCCGTGCTCCTGGGTCTGTGTACAGGAGCCCTGAGCTGTATGCGAAGCTACGCCTTGAGATGGATGCCGATAATTCCTCTGTTGATGCGGTTGGTATTATAGAAGATTTGCTTGGGTGCATTTCCCTTTTCAAATGGCTCTGAATTCTAACTCAGGAGAAGTGTTTGTTTTGATACTTCATTTTTTGAATTTCGATCACTTGGTGTAGTCCAATTTGGGTTTCTTTTCCTTGTTTCTCTTACTCTGGTTTCTGTTCAACTCTGAAGATTTATGGGGCTTTCTTGCGATTCTGTCGATCTACTGATGCGGATCTCATTACATGTATTGCATTGTCGTAGCTTGTTCGGAAAGTTTATAAATTAAGAACGAAAAGGACAGGAAAATACTCTAGTTTGGCATATTTTTTATTCGAAATGCTTGTAGTTAAAATTGGCTGTAATCTTGCGATGCATCTGGACTTGTTACATCATGTTGATGCTTTTTTATTTGACCGTTGCTCGCTTAATTAAGGAAGATCAACTTTTTTTACCTCTATAATGCATTTACTAGACACCTTCGTCCAGTTTGAATCCATCTGCTAAACATCTGAGGGAAGCAAAATGGCCAGTTGATTTAACCAAACAGCTTGAGCTGGATAATAACGTATTTCTGAATTCTGATCGAGGAGGATTGATGTCATGTCGTTTCCTAAGAAAAAAAGTTATTTACACGAATAAAATGGATTACTGTGAGGTGTAGCAGTTCTTCCTCCTCATGTTTGGTGTGAGGGGGATCAAAATTAATGACGAATAATTATTTTTGTACTCACTGTATTCTTGTTTGGAGTTCTAGGACATGAAAAAGTATGCACAATTTAGTTCAGAAGCGGCAATATTCTGGTTGCTTCTTGTCATGAGCTTGACTTGCCCATTTTTTCTTGCTAATCCGTCTACCCTGTCTACCAAGGATTCCCTCTAGTCCTGGAGAGTTTATATCATTGTAATACTAGTGAAATGAAGAAACAGAAGCTCTCTTTCATGTTAAGAACTTGTTGAAAATTCAAGATACCTTTGTTTAGCTGTTGAGGATGCAGTACCTATACTTTCACTTTGAAAATGTTTCGTGTGTTCACACATTTTTATTGCCTTGGTCTATTTACTTTAAATTTAAAGTCTATTTCCGCTTCTGACATGAGAATTCAGGACTACATTGTTTATCTGCTCATGTAAAGGTATCACCGTGATTCTTTGTAACTGTCATCCTCCGGCTACATAGGTTTTATCATCTGTTAAACTTCCTGTTTTGACTCTCTTAGATCTATATCCTACACATATTATAAAATCTATTGGAAGTTGCACTATTCATAAAATATGAATAGTATAACTCATCTCAGATCGAGTGCAAAGCATGAGCCCACAGTCTGATTTTTAGTTGTTAATACTCTTCATACTTTGGAGCGCCAATTGGCTTTTGCGTCATTTTTGTCATGTTTATTGACACAAGTAGTTTAATTTATTTCAGATATCAACAATATGGAAGAATTCCTACAAAGGTGGTGAGTGGAAACCATGTGTCAGCAAATCATCAGAAGGTACAGTATAATATAATTTGATTGATGCGCAGTTGGACTTTGTAGCGTAGCAGTGTCAGCAATTGTCTTCTTGTCTAGAAATGGTGGGGACTTGGGGACCTATGTTGTTTCTTTTTAGCTTATCCTTTCTTTGTCAACAATATGCAGTGGTTACACAAATATGGGCTCAAATAAAATCCCAGCTTGTCTGTTTATTTTATCTTCGAGTGCATGAAGCAGCTTCTTACTGCTAATTCTCTCATTGCATTTCTCTCTTTGTTTCTGTATACACGGAAGGTAGTATTACATAGGATGCCTTTTAACTTTTTTTTTCCCCCTGATGGCCCTGACTCACCTTGCTTGAAAAATATGATACTTGTGCTCCATTGGATGAAAAGGGTAGTATCATGCAACAAACAATTAAGCAGCTAATGGTTTAGCTTGCCTTGTCTTTGGTGACTTGGAACCCTATTCTACTCATTTTATCTTCTTAAGCTATCTTGCTTTTCATCTGCATCAGTTTCCTCTTGCTAATTGAATCATCAATTATTTCATATGGTGGGTTGCTTTTTTTTTTTATAATACACCCCAGATGGATCGAGTTTAGTATTTATGTACAACCTCTAATACTTAATATAAGATCTTGCTTGTAGTGCAATTTACACTATAAATGAGATTTTATATTAAAGACCAGGGGTAGTATTTAATAGTAGAAAGTATAAATGTATATCCTTCCAACATATAGTGGTTTTGAACTTGGTTTATATTTCTTGTATTGTTGATAGGCCTACCAGAATCAAATGGTATCATTTATGTAGAGGCCAATGGTGGCTTGAATCAACAAAGAACATCGGTTAGTTTCATTTTTATGTGCATCTCTTGTTTCATACCACTTTGGTCCCTATTATAAGTCCATTTTGACAAACAAATTTGGTCCTTAATATAAGTCCAGTTTGAGAGTATTGAATGATATTGTTCCAATTTTGCCCTTAATTAAATGAGGAGAGAGAAGAAACAGTTGAAAAAACAACGTTCATAAATGAGGGTAAAGTTATAAATTAGACCCTTAATTATTGGCTTAACTGTAGTTTGACCTGAAGATTGCTTGAGATAGCACTACTCTTGACTGTTATTTCATGAATGTTGTCAATGCTTCATAGATATGCAATGCTGTTGCAGTGGCTGGCTATCTGAATGCTACACTTTTGATCCCAAACTTCCACTATCACAGCATATGGAAAGATCCTAGGTTTGTCTGTTTTTCCATCTTCCAATTTTGCTTTTTTGTTTTGCAATAGAAAGTCCAGAGACACTGCCACACTGGCATAGTTGTTCACCAATATAATATAATTGTCATTTTGGTCTGCTTATTAATCTTGAATTGGTCATTATTTACAAAATTAAGATTGATTGGACAAGAATGACTTAGATTGAGGCTGGTATGTGTTGTCCCTTTTATTTTAGATTGCAATTTCTTTGTTCTTCATTTCTCCTTTCCTTTTTTTAATCAATTTTTTAATGTTGGATTGGATGATTTTGTTGTTTAAATGTTTAGTGTTAGTGATCTTTCTCACTCGTTCCCTTTGGTATTTTTTCCAACTAATGTTGAGATAAATTCTTCTTCTTTTTCATTGAGTGCAAACTTAAATTCTCTTTTAGAATCAATAAGTTTCTACTCTGATGTTAAATAATTCAGTTGTATATGCACTTTGCAGCATTTCCCCTTTGGTTTTGGTACAGTATCATGAAAACTTTTCTATACAGTTTAGAAGAAAGTATTGTGTTTTCTGGGACTGCTTGGTCTTTCTGGGCGCATACTTGGGTGTTATATTAATAGTTGATAGATCCTAAAAAAACATTTTATGCTAGTATAGTTATTTATATTTTTAGTTACTGAATGGGATCTTTTAGTTAATAATTTATCTAAAGATTTGGTTGTTGATAAAATGCAATGGTGCTGTGCAATCCATGATCCATGGAGCTGATGGCACCAGTGGGATAAGACTACTTGTTGTTGTCATATAGTTATTTGTAGTTTTGGACTATTACTTTAGTGGTGGTCTGACTAGATTTTATTTTCTTGAATTGGTGCCTGGAAACTTAATTATTATCGGATCCATTGTATGGAAACTCTGGAGACTGTCTTAATTGAATATTTTTTGCCATCTTTGGGAATAATATTTGCTCAAATGGAGACTTTCTTTTCTAAAGTAAATCTTTGTTTGCAGTTATTTCGATGTTGTGTCTCTCTTCTTTTTTCACTGGGTAGGATCTACCATATTTTCTGTGACTATGTAATGGTAGACATAATTCTTGCCCAATGATTCTTTGGGACTATGTAATGGTAGACATAATTCTTAGAATTCCTATTTTTTTTTATAGAATCCATGTTATTCAAACTTTCTTTTTGCCATTTTTTCTTCTAGCTGAGAGAACCTGATGCCAATGATGTGATTATTATCTATTCATTCGCTTAATTGGCAGTTCATATTGTATTTAAATAATGATTCAATGCTGATAGTTACCAATTTTTTCCCCCTCAATCAGAATGAACTGATTATGTTTTCTGTGTTCAGCAAATTTAGGGACATTTATGATGAAGAATACTTTGTCAATACCTTGAAAAATGATGTTCGGGTGGTCAATAAGATTCCTGAGTACCTGATGGAAAGATTTGGCAACAATCTCTCAAACATTTACAATTTCAGGATAAAGGCATGGTCTTCTATAGAGTACTACAAAGACACAGTACTCCCAAAGTTACTTGAAGAAAAGTGAGTATATAATCACTGTGAAGAAATTCTTGCTCTATTACTACAATGGTCCTTATTATAAGTCCATTTTAATTAATTCTCATATACCAAAGAACGATAGTTAAATTATTATGTCTTAAATTGATAAAATTTCCAAGTTTACCCTTATTAAAATTTTCTTTTTCTACATTTACAAATCATTCCACCTTTCTCTCTCTTCCTTTTCTTTATTCAACGAGAACTAAATAACGGTAAAATTGGAAAATAGTCATTAATAACTTTCTAAGTGGACTTATATTTAGGACAAAAAATTTCTTCTACAACGGATGTGTAATAAGGAACAGAGTGGTATATGATAGCACAATCTTTAACTGCAAAATGATGTAAATTGCCATGTTGTTATAGGCAAGGGAATAAATTTGTCTCTCGTACCATTTCTGTCACTCACCTTTGAAAAGAAGAGGCCAATGCCTCTTTTTTCTTATATTTGAAGGGTCATTGTTTTGGCCCCAACATGAAAAATATCAAGACGTGTTTGGGTAGCCTTTGGAAAAAAAATTAACATTCCATTGCCTTCTCACTGATTAACTTTGGAAAAGTAGGTACTAGGTAATTCTGCACTAGAAAGTAGAATTATTGAAAGATATATTTGCTTTATGGCATGCTATATATTATATTTAGAGGTTACGTAAAAGACCATTTCAACTTAAAAACTGGAGCTTTTAAGTGAAGGATTATATTTGCTCCAAAAATAAAAGGTGAAGAACTATGAATAGCTTTATTATAACCTCTAACACTGCTCCACAATAAAAGCCCCTTGAACTTGAAGTGTTGACAAACTATTAAGTAGCCACATTTGTGTTGCAAGTTGAAACATAATTTGTTTTAAAGAAAGTAAGGTGAATGAGAGGCAGCGAAATTTGAACTCCTGGTCACTTGGTCTGGGAGGCTTTGATACCGTTCAAAGCTAGTTTCAGTATAAAAGTTTAAGCTTCCCATGAATAGCTTGATAAACTTTAAAATTCGAAGAGGGAAAAACTATTATGTCTGGTGTTTTTTAAGAACTTTCTCTATTAAACCATGCAGGGTCATAAGGATTTCTCCTTTTGCAAATAGATTGTCATTTGATGCTCCTCCAGCTGTCCAGCGACTCAGATGCTTAGCTAATTATGAGGCTTTACGGTTTTCTAGTCCTATATTAACGTTAGGTGAATCCTTGGTTGCAAGGATGAGAGAACTTAGTGGAGCAAATGGTGGGAAATATGTCTCCATACATCTTCGTTTTGAAGAGGTTAGATTTAAACAGATATGAATATTTTGTTGCACTAATTGTGAAACGTGGCATCTTAAATTTTTGTTGCATCTGTTGTCTCATGTACTATCATGTGCAGGATATGGTTGCTTTCTCATGTTGTGTTTTTGATGGCGGAAAACAAGAAAAAATTGACATGGATGCAGCAAGAGAAAGAGGTTGGAAAGGGAAATTTACTAAACCTGGACGAGTTATACGTCCTGGAGTTAACAGGATTAATGGGAAGTGTCCCCTCACACCTTTAGAGGTGATAGTCTCCTTGAATCTGTTTTTATCTTAATCTGCAAGATTAGGAGAAATATTTAATTGAACCCTTCTCTTCATCGTGGAAGTTTTTTTAATCATGATAGGAGTTTCAAAGCTTACTGGATTCACCTTTTTTGTTTCATTACTTGTACATACTGTTCTTGTCCTGATAGCAAGTTTTAATTAATTTTCCCATGAACTGTGCTGTTCAAAATTATCGTTGATGTCTTTCTCCAGGTTGGATTAATGCTTAGGGGCATGGGTTTCTCTAAGAACACATCTATCTTTTTGGCATCTGGAAAGATATATAATGCTGAGAGAAATATGGCTCCGCTACTGGAAATGTTTCCCAATTTGCAGACAAAGGAAACCTTGGCATCCGAAGAGGAGCTTGCTCCGTATAAGGTACACTTTTCTGCTTTGCCCCAGCTGCCCACATTCATGATTTTGATTAATGGCTTTGATTTTGACTTGAGTTACTTCTTCTAGAATTATTCTTCCAGGATGGCTGCTATAGACTACACTGTTTGTCTTCATAGTGAGGTGTTTGTCACAACTCAAGGTGGTAACTTTCCTCACTTTCTGGTGGGCCACAGAAGATACTTATATGGGGGACACGCTAGGACAATTAAGCCTGATAAGCGGAAGTTAGCATTATATTTTGATAATCCCCATATCGGGTATGTATCATGTTACTTCACTGCTTATTTCGTTTTTGTTCAGTTTTATGCAGCACGAATAGTTGGTAGTTGAGACAACAAATTTAGTTTTTTTTTTTTAAAAAAAAATTTAATAGACAACAGTAACAAGGATTACAAGAAGCACTAGTATTTCACTTGTTAAAGGCATAAGCCTTTTGGACTCAAGGGAACATATCTCAAAGCTGAGGTTATGTGACACCTGCCATAATGTTAGTGCATTCATTTCCTTCCCCTACACACAGGATTGACACCACCCAATGCTTTGCTAGTAACTACTTATCTTCCTCTAAGTCACTTCCAGTATTTTTCACTAGAAACAAGTAAAGTTTTAAAACCCAATAACTCTGTATAAAAATTTAACAAGTTTCCTATTTTATCCATATTGAATACATTCTTAAAGAAGTTTCCCACTTTCCTACATCAACATTAAATAGGGGTAAAAAAAGAAAAATTGTAACAAAGCATCAATGTGGTGCCTTATAAAAAGGACGGCAAAACTCCTTATAGGACTGGAGGGAGTAACTTCAATGTGAGGATGCCCAGATCTATTAAAACTGATAATAGTGTTTTATAGCTTCTGCACAGTCACTGAACGCATTCGAGTGAACACATTCACATGTCTTCAACATTTTTTCCAGCAAAGTTTCAGATTATTTCCTTACTTTCTGCTACAGTTGATGAGCAATAATAAATCTTGTCAGAAACATTTCATTGATAAATGAGTATCAAAAAGAGAAAACGGAAACATTCCAGTGAATGGCCTTCTTTTTTGCCGCTGTTGGACAAAACAATAAGATAGATTTAAAACACTAAAATTCAATTAAATAGTAGGGGGGAATAGCTGTTAAGTTTGTCTAGTTTTAATCTTTTCAGAACTGCACCTCATGCTAATTAAGATTGTTAAATATATGATTCTAAGGCATTCCAGTTTGTTGATGTTCTAAAGAAAAGATAGCAGTAGTTTAATCCTTTTAGAAACTATAAATTTTGAGGAGTTCCTCCTTTGTGATAAACTTTCAGATGGAAGACTCTAAAACGTCATCTGCTGAGCATGAGGACGCATAGTGATTCCAAGGGGTTTGAGCTAAAAAGGCCTAATGATTCAATATATAGCTTTCCATGCCCAAACTGCATGTGCCGTGCAAACAGAACCGATCATTCTAGATCTTCAACAGCAAATTGAACCAGAAACTTGATGGCTTCCTCTTTGCTATAACCTTGTCAGAATGTGTTGCTGCTGGCCATCTTTTTCTGGTAATGTCGTTATTTCCATTTTCCATTTCTTCCCTTTCCCCCTGGTGAGAGCGAAAGCCCAATTTTTGGGCGACCAGAGGGATTTGTTGACAGTTACATGGATAATGATTATTGCTTAGGTTGGATTTGAAGGGAGCGGTATCTTCTTTTTTGTCATATGATGCCAACTATGAACAGATTGGAACTTGTGCCTTCTCAGGAAGCACTGCCACAACATCTGACTGAAGACTGTCTCATATTTGAATTAATCAGAAACTACTGTATCGATCTAACAAGCTGTGAGATGGCAAAACATACTTCAACCCTACCTGTATATTAGTTGGAGTTTGTTGTCTCCATGTGTTAAAGTTGAAGAAGCAGCAGGTTATTCTGTGTACAACGTCAGGGTATATTGCCCCCTAGATTATTTCTTTTACATTCCTTTTATTTTCGATTTTTTTTGGTTTATTTTTAAAATTGATTTCTAAATTATGGTTCCATTGTTGGCTGTATAAACTTTGTATCTCACCACATTTGTTATTCTTTTACATTGTTCCCCCATTATATTAGTGATGAAATCGTTAAATGTAATTAATTCATTTGTTTTGCATTACAAGCAAATGCATAATCCCAAGAGATTTCTCCTGTCTTGTATTTCTAGAATTAAGGTTGGACGTGACCCCTCAGGGTTACCTGGGTATATATATCTTGTAGAGTCAATTGGTTTAGGCAACGTGGCGCTCCCTTCGTCCTAAATTATAAAAGATAGAAATTATAGAAGATAGAGAACCGTCACTCATACTATGCCTTAAAATATAATAAATATTTGAAGAATGTCTTGTATTTTGATTCTTTCTTTTTTTTTTCTTTTTTTTTATTTTGTTCTTATCTAATACCAATTTACTAATACTTATGTTGATTATAAAAATTATTGTTCCCAAAGACAGAAGAGGGGGTGGATTTTAATAAATGTATTATTTTTGTTATTCCATATCTCCTCATAAGAGTATTTTAATAAAAAAGAGTAACAATTACGATATACTTATTGTTCTTAATCGTCATTTCAAACCACATGATTCAGTTAAAGTGTTTTATAATTTGGAATGAAGGACCCCTCAAAATAAAAAATTAAAAAGGAAGAGGGCCCCATGGCAGCAAAACCAAAACTATCAACAACCAAAAGTATTAATAGAAAAGACAAGACTGTCAGAAGGGACAAGTGCCAGCAAAAAAGACAAAGTGTTGGCAATCAACAGCTTTTACTTTTTTAATCAGCACTGTGTAATAATGTGTCTTTATGTTTGTTACATATTGTCTAGTTGTCTATACACGCAATTAGTATGGTTTGTTTTGTTTCTTTTTTTTTTCAATCTGCTTGTCTATATAAACGGTGCTCTCCTTTTAGTTTAGGGGAATTGAAGCTTGTATTAACCCTTATGAATATAAGCTTGTTTTCTCTTATGCCTAATAAATTTGAATTAATGATTTTTAAATTTAAAAAGAAATTATTTGTTAAAAACTAATAGGTAAGAGACTGTCTTTATTTTATATTCCATAAACATTAAAATATTTTTTTAAAAAAAATGAAAATGGAAAGAAATGAATCTAAACCATCTATATTAGAGATGAACAAATGCACAATAGTAGTGATAAATTGCCGATACTCATCATTACACTTAGCACCAAAACTCAGTTCCAAAATGACAAGGCTTTGTGATCCCACTACTCATTCATTATGTTTGAATTCCCATTCATTTGATCATACCTATACCATTTAAATCTTTCAAATATGCCTGTAAGACTTAATAATGCCACATACCAACATCATTTTATTACATATCTTTCCTTTTCAACCATCTAATTACCCAACCTTTTCGTCAAACTCTTCCTACCACTTCATCATCCCTTTTCACAGATCTTTGCCATCATTAATTTCTTCGCAGCTTCTCTGCATTATTACTAGCTTAGTTTTCTTTTTCACTATTGTCCTCGTCCAATAATTTCTTGATAATGTTAGTCTGTGATTTCTTGCTGACATCAAGTTTCATTTCTTTGATGTTCAGAATTATCTATAAAACTAATACATTTCATTGCATTCCCTATCGCTAACTAACTGTTTAGTTGGAGGTACTTCATTATATTAAACACATTCATGTAAGTTGGGACATTTTAATGTATCAGTAAATCACAACTGAAAAACTAATTTTGAACACTCTAATTGCCATTCCAAACAAATTTTAATTAAGAAGAAATGGATGTGAATATCGTACATGTGTAGGAAGATAATATAAAGTTGAGGAGAGGCTTATTTTTATACACACACACACACATATACGGTATGTAATAATTATAAATGTTGGTTGGTCTCTCAAGATGTGTCGGCGTCATGTGTGTGTGTGTGTGTGTGTGTGTGTTGGTACACTACTCATTTTGCTGTTTGCTGCATCATCCATCAGACTCTCTTTTTGAGGCATTGTTTGCAGAAAGTTTCAGCGATGAGCAAAAGAGTCCTATTCCTGCCATTCTCATCTTTGTTTTTTCAAATTAGAATCATGCACTCTCAAAGTCTTCAACTACAACGTACGCTGACTTTCCATTAAGTTCCCTTTTACTTTTTTGGGACAACAACCACTTACGGGCTCAGATTTCCATACTTACTGAAACCACTTCCTATTGTTTTTTTTCCCCTTTTGGAATCGAGAGTTCAAAATTTTGAATAATGTGACTCTGTTCCGTTCAAAATGTAAGAGTTAATTATGAGTTTGTTTTGATTCTAAATAAAAGACTTTAATTCAGTTTGTCTCCCAAAATAGATGGTGTTTGGGATTCCGAATTAACCCATGACCTCCAAGTTGTTTGGTAGCAACCTTATCATCATGCCGCATTTTATTTGTTACAAGTTTAACACATTTCTTAAATATTCTTAAATCAATTATCCAACCCCTTAAACGTTTAAGCAAAAAAAAAAAAAAAAGTACTATGAGCCATATAGTTTGGCATGTCTGTGCATGATCACCAATAATATCATAGAAATTAAAATAAGGTGATTTTGGTCTAATATAGCTCTTAATAATTTCTTTCCTTCTTTCTTTTTTCATCATTTTTACATAATTAGGGAGATACATTACTCTCCTTTCACACTAAAGTATTTGTATAAATGTAAATTAAAGCATCTAATTATGACCCATAAATATACACAGTGGTAAGCAATATTAAATATTAATACAGCAACAACATTATAAGCTGATAGGCTAAAACATGTCTCGTAGTCATAGCACACAACACAATACAACTACCCTATTTATTATTCTAAACTATCACTTCTTGATATAGAAGCTAATTAACTAAGTAACCATTCCTTCAGTTTCTTAAAGGAAGGAACTCAAAAAACTGATTGGAAGTGATTTCATCAGAGTCCGTGGAAGCAATATTATTGAAGGAACAGAATCTATGTTTGCTGCTTTCAGTGTCCTCATCATCTTCTTCATCTGATCTTTTAAGGGGAAATAGCTTAAGGGTTCTGTTGTCTGCAACTTCTTCTTCTTCATCTTCATCTTCATCATAACAGTAATAATTTGTAGGGCTTGAAGTTTGTGTGATATGAGTTGTAGTTGAAGTATTGGTAATGCTTTCGATGATGAGATTCTTGGAATTTGAAAGGAAGCAACACATATGTCTGATTTGGCACTTAGCTTCTTGGCTTTCCTCTCTCTTGATTCTCAAAATTTGTGTTTCTCTCTCCTCCCTTTGAGTCCTCCTATTATAAGCTCCTCTTTCTGCCCTATTATTCAGTGAATCAGAAACCTGCAAATTTCAGATGGTGCTGAGATTGATAATATTGTGAAGGACTATTTTTGGGTTGAAGGAGAAGACATCTAAATATTTCTCTCTCTTTTTGGGAGCAAGAGAGGACATCTAAATATTACTTCCTCCACCTATTCTTTCCCATTAGGCAAAACTAAATGAGGATTAAAATTAGTTTAAAATGTAAAACATGTCATGTTTCTTCTTAATATATCCCTATTTATAAAAAGAGAGAATTAGTGGTCAGTGTGATAATTAATACTAATATATATAAAGATATAAATTTAATAAGGGTAGAAAAGGAAAGAGTTGCCTAAATTTTGAGAGAAAAAATTTGCTTATATTTAAACACAAACTGTAAGAAAGAAAAATTTATTTGTAAACAGGATCGGAGTGATTATTACTAAATCAACAACAAAAAATATGTAAGAAAAAAATTAATGAAATCTTAGTAGATTGGGAATATTTGAAAGTGATATTATTATGTGTTGCTTAATATATTCAGTCCAAAAGTAAATGTGATTACAACACGAAAATTAATCTTCTGCGTTTACGCGTTTGTCAGAAACGATATCCATATGGTTTATAACAGTTAATTTGTGATGGATAGACCAAACTTAGTTACCCAGAATCTCATTTACTGTATTTTTAACTTTTCTATATCATAAAATGTGTTTTCTGGCCTGACGTACATTTTTCATTGACTTGGGAGAAAATAATTGAATGCCCTTATTTAATATTGTCCTTTAGAGTCCAATTCTAGGGCATCTATATATACATACATGGACAGAAGGGCATCTGTATATATACAGTCAGTAATAGACAAAGGTGAACAATATGTATGTAACAATGCATGTATGTACCAAACAAAAAGCCAAAAGATAATATTGCCTCATGCTCAAAATATAAGAAATAGGTTTTTTTTTTTTTTGAGAATTATATAATACAAAGGATAATAATACACTATATATAAGTAATTTATTGATATTTTCTTCAAAAAATAAATTAGATTTTATATTGAGAGAGAGAGAGAGAGAGAGAGAGAGAGACCTGTGCAAGTGCCGTACAGTTTGAAGGAGATGCCCACTGCAACTTGTTTGTCTCTTTAACTTCATAACCTGTCCCTCTCAAACCTGAACTCAACCTCCACATAAATCAAATCTCTCCTTCAAATATACACGTTATAATTAATCTCTCTCTCTCTCTCCCCCCTCTTCTGTCTTCTTCTCTCTCCGCACAAAGATATTGCAGCATTATACATTATGTTTTCAGTGAACTGTTATTTTAGACCATTCATAAAATTCAACGTAGTTAAAACTCATGATTAGGGAAATTAAAAGCCTAACTGTTATACCTTGAAGAGAGTGTTTAGGTGATTGCAGCATTAGGGTTTCAGTGAGCTGATCTTCTTGTTGTTGGCGGTGATGAGCAGAAGCAGACGAAGAAGAAGAAGGAGAGGTGATTTGCAGGTCTAAACGACGACGACAACGACGTTGTTTGTGGTTGTGGCGGTCTCTAGCTTTGTGGTTCTGGAACCAGTAGAAGACATTCTTGGCTTGGATGTTGCCAAAACGACGTAGCTGAGAAGCTATGAGCTGGATTTGGTGAGCCGTAGGGGTCTTGGTTCCTTCTGTGTAGAGTTTCTCAAGGTATAGCAACTGTGCTGGTGTTGGACTCCACCTTGTGCTGCTTCTGATAACACCTCCTTCTTCCTCTCCTACACAGTTACACCAAAGGATGAAATTATCAGAAAGAAGTAACCTGTAATGAGCACAAGTCTTTAGAAGAATCACAACTCAAGCTGGTTAATTAGCCCTCGATCAGCTCCTGAATTGGCTAAAGAGGTACAACAGCTTAAAAACTAGCAGCCATGGGAGTTGAAGAGCCAAGACCAGATATATATATATATATATATATATATATAAATAAAAGGCCCTTACTTCAAGGTAACTTTCTTGATGTTAACGTGTGTGTGTGTGTGTGTGTGAAAGAATCCATTAAAGAAGGAAAAAGTGTGGCTTAATTAATTACCCAGATGGTGAATATTGAAGGAGAGGAGATTGGTACAGTGAGCACAAAGACAATAATCATAAGGGTTTGAAGTGATATCTGAAGGTGATGATGATGGAGAAATAATGGTGGGAATTGGGGTAGTGTCGTAACAGGGAAGAAGCTTTAAGGCATTAAATGAATCAGACATACTGAATATCAGATCAGCACTATGACGATATATATATATATATATATATATGGAATGAAGCTGTTTGAGTTTAGTGTAAGAGCTAGAGAGGCTTTGGGTTTGAAAAATAAAGCTAAGAGGAGAAAGTGATGAGGGGAAGGAATAAAGGGATGAAGTTTGAGGACGGAAGCTAGCTAATAGTGTGGTGTACACACATATAGAGAGAGAGTGAGAGAGAGAGGGTTAATGATAAATTGTTGACTTATACTATGTACTTAGCTTATCTCTTTGCTCAAGCACCTCCTTTTGAGAGACACATCCAACAGGAGGAAAAAAAAATTGAGGGGGTCCCTATAACATCCCACTTTTCAGGATCCTTACCTTACCATACAGTGGTTTTTGAAACCACTGACGTGTCCGTATGTCGAAACAGAGAAATTAAAAATTTTGATATAGACAAACAGAGAAACAACTTTTCTCATTAACAGAGGCACAAAACCAGAATCCATAAGATACACTGATCATATTATACATGATTACATG
>JBAGKO010000004.1:1428168-1447292 GCA_037177275.1 Acacia concinna | reverse complement strand
TTATTCCAATGATCAAAGATACATTATATAGGCTGAATACAGTAGACCTATTTGGAAATATGAAGTACAGACGCGTGGACACTACAGAACAGTAAAAATGAACAATACGCGTGAACAGTACATACGCGTGAACAGTGTTGAATAGGTAAAAAATAAAAAGTAATAATGAGGGGCATAATAGAAGAAGCTAATTATGCGATTATGATTTAATTTTCTAACACAATTTTTATTTGTCAGTGTGAAATTTTAACTTTCATGGTGTAGTGAATCCTTAAAGTCAATGTTCTATTATGTTGATGAGCCATTGACAAATTTATTTTATCCTTGATTATCTATCTGATGTTATAATAATCTACGTTTTCCTAATTCATTTTCAGCCAGTAATATTCCAATTGTCAAAGAGGTTGAAGCCATTATGAGTCCAGCAGCTTTCACAGTTGTGCGTTTTACAGTTGCTGCCATTCCATTCATTCCAAGTATACTGCAAGCGAGGGGTGATGCTCGCACTCGAAAGGCAGGAATAGAGTTGGGATTTTGGGTCAGTCTGGGATATCTTATGCAGGCGTTGGGACTTCTAACCTCAGATGCTGGTCGTGCATCTTTTATATCCATGTTCACTGTAAGATCATCCGCATGTCATGCTATGCAAATGGTATTTAAATAGTGAGACTATTTGAAGGTACAATTGTGCACCTTTTGCATGAATTTTGCAGGTAATAGTGGTTCCTTTAATTGATGGCATTTTAGGAGCAGAGATTCCTGCTCGAATCTGGTTTGGAGCTATTATTTCCATTTTAGGAGTTGGAATGCTGGAATCCAGTGGTTCTCCTCCAAGTGTATTTGCATCTCCCTCATTTTTATTACTTTTCTTCCACTTTCTTTTCTATTTTTTGTGAGTTTTATTTATAATCAATACTGTATGATGAATCTTTGTTCTGTGTTTCTCTTCTTTAATAACTAATAGAAGTTTTGCACTGAATTTAGGTTGGAGATCTTTTAAACTTCTTAAGTGCAGTAGCTTTTGGTGTTCATACGTTAAGGACAGAACATATATCGAGAAGCGTTAGCAGAGAGAAGTTTCTGCCCCTTTTAGGATATCAAGTGAGTTGCCTATTCATTCGTCCATAAAAAAGATCCTGTAAATTGAGAAATACCATTCTGTTAATGTCATGCATAATTAAAAACTTACTGAAGTTCCAACTGCAGATTTGTGTCGTTGCTTTGTTTTCTACTATATGGTATTTTGTTGGAAGTTGCTTTGGTGGTAGTCACGGTTCATGGCCATCTTCTTGGTCATGGACTATGCTTCGAGATTTTATGGTTACATTTCCGTGGATACCTGCACTTTATACTGGCATACTCTCAACTGGGCTATGCTTATGGATAGAGGTAAATTCATCGGCCTTTGAAGTTGTACCCTTTCTTTTTGTTAGAATTGGAAACTTCGTGCAAAAGAACCTAAGGCAAAACGCACAGGTCAGAAAACTAAAGCACTTAAATGAATACAGTTGTGATTAAGTATATAGAGAAGAACTTGAAGTAAAGAGAGAGAAGGAGAGAACGGGAGAAGATAATCAAATGCACGTATATATTTTGATTGAGCAAATATCCAGCCTACATCCAGTCTTCTTCAACCACAATTTTAAATTTAAATTTCATCTATTTCCACAAGGTCGCCAAAGAGCATTTTTGTTTTATCAAACTGAATTAAGAGCTACTAAATTTGATTGTACCCTACTCCAACTTCAAGGGAAACTTTCCTTGAATGTATCTATCTCACAAGAGGGGAGATAATTACATTGGCATAACATGTGAAAAAGTGAATATGCTCGGATGTTTGGTTGCTAAATAAAAAAAGAAAAGAAAAGAAAAGAAAATGCCTCAGACGGAGTTTTTTTTTTATTTATTTGTACTTTTGATAAAAAATCATATTTTACTTGAATGATTTGTGTTTGGCAATGTTTTTAAGGTTAATTGATTTATTACAGATGGCTGCAATGCGAGATGTATCAGCCACAGAAACTGCTATAATCTATGGCTTGGAGCCAGTTTGGGGTGCTGCATTTGCATGGTTTCTTTTAGGCGAAAGGTGGGGCGCCTTAGGATGGGTTGGTGCTGCCCTTGTGCTAGGTAATAACTTCTTCACTGCAGTGGTCATGTATTAGTTGCTGTTCTCTTCTAGACCACATGCTTGACCAAACATATCAAAAAGTGTCCTAGGATGAATTAAGAGTACAAATATTAACTTTAGGGCGAAGGTATAAATTTAGCCAAAAACAATATCGCTTTGAGCATCCATAAAAATTATTTAGTTTCAGTGTAAAAGTGGCAATAAACAATTTATTTGAGAGCAAATATAGCAATGCCGTTAAATAAAGCTAACTTCTGTTAAATAATAGAGAGAGAAGACTAGTGGGACCCATAGTGCAATAGTATTTTCTCTCTATTATTTAACGAAAGTTAGCTCTATTTAACTGTATTGCTATATTTACTCTTAAATAAATTGTTTTTTTGCCACTTTTTACACTAAAAATAGATAGATTTTATATATACTCATAGCGCTATTTTTGTTTTTTTGCTAAATTTGCACTTTCGTCCTTAACTTTAAAAGCGAAGATTTTGTTGATAAATTTCAAAAGCAGGATAAATTCCCAAGACAAACAACAAGGCTTGTACAGACAGCTCAAAGAAGCTTGATTCTTTTAGGAACTATTTTGAGTCATTTTATACATTCTAATCTGCTGCTTCTGAATCTGATTGCATTTATCCCTTGATAGGGGGAAGCTTAACAGTGCAGATATTGGGATCAGCCAGCGAGTCTAACCAGCAAGAACAGAAAGGAAACAAGAACGGTACTTACATTCAGGTTTCAGACAAAAAGAATGGTTTTTCTGCGGCTCCTGTAACTGTTAGGTCAAGGGAGGATTCTTCTGATGTGATGAAATAATGTTGATGTCACTAATCGCTGGGCTATGGAAGGATGCTTGTGATATGTTGTAGGAGTATCACTATTCCCTGCTAACCTTTGTCTCTGTCAGGCCCTTTGTCATGTGGGTGTAGATAAATATATTTAGCCTGTAGGTTTAAACTATGCAGTCGAAATTAAATAATAAAAAAAATACGGATGCAAGACCCGTCCATAGGATCAATTTTGAGGGTCTGCATAGGTTATTTTTTTGTCTGTAAATATGTGAATACAAGTAGCCGAATAAGGCTTTGTTGTTGTACATGTGAATACATGGAGAATGGATCCCCTCCCAGGCCTCTCTGTCTTTTTTATCCCAAAACTGTACCATTTTGGGATAAAAAGGGGTAGGTGTCTTTCTTTCCTTTTTTTAAAAAATACATTTAACACTCTGAAATATTTTCAGTCCCACCCAATATCATAAAATAATTTTTTATGTTTCTTTTAGTATTTTTTAAGTATCATCCAGTATTATAAAATAATTTTTTGAGCAGCCTGTGACATAAAATATTTTTTCAGTAGCACCCAGTATTTAGTAAGTCGCACCCAAAAGTATTTTTTTTGATAACATTGGGTTTCTTAAATCAACTTTTTTATTTATACATATTGCATGTTAGTGAAAAAATATTCTATAGTGTAGCTTATTAGATATTGGGTGCTACTGAATAAATATTTTGAGTGCAGCTTACTAAATACTGGGTGCTACTGAAAAAATATTTTATGTCACAGACTTCTTAAAAAATTATTTTATGATACTGAGTACTACTTAAAAAATACTAAAAGAAACAAAAAAAATTATTTTATGATATTGGGTGGGACTGAAAAAATATTTCAGTGTTAAATGTTTTTTTTTTAAAAAAAAAAAAGAAAGACACCGACCCTTTTTATCCCAAAACGGCACAATTTTAAAATAGAAAAGACAAGGAGAGGCTAGGGAGGGATTTGTTCTCGAATACATGTCGGTATATAGAGCCACCTTTTTAGGCTCCAATCTTCCAAAGCCTCATAGCAATGACATATTGGAGAAATAAGAACTATAAGGAACTTTTTATTTGTTTGCTTCTTTTTTTATTTGTTTCTGGTTGAGAAAAATGATGTTTTAGCCATCCATGGAATACTATCTTAATTGAGCAGGACATTCAGATCTGTGGGATACTATCTTAATCCTGGAGCTACCCCAGATATGTTTGGGTATTTTTTAGAAGATATGCAACATGGTTTGCAGAATAGATCTACTGTGATCTAGATCCTTTTATGATCAAGCTTTAGCTTGCCTTCTGTACTTAAAAAATAATAATAATATTGAGTGTGAGGTGAGGAGATAAGATTATTGTAAATAGATCACAAATTACTAGGCGCTGATGTACAAGTTATTAATGTAAAAATGGACATATATATATATATATATATATATAATTATAGGGAGAATTTTAGTAAAGGACCGCGTTTATAAATTAATATCAGCGCAACCCATAAACAAGTGAATGAGTCATATGAATATGGATTTTTCTTGCTCATATGATCCAATCACTTGTTTATGGGTTACGCTGATATTAATTTCCAATTCCAGTCCTTTATTAAAATTTCCCCTATATTTTATATCCACTCACGATGGCATTTTAGGAAGTAGATCAATGAAGAGAACTAAGTTCGGATGAATAGAAATAGAGGACGTTAATTATTTTATTTTTTTTGGGGGGAAAAATGGGGAAAAATCTTTAAAATATTATTTTTAAATAAAAAACCCTCTAAAACAACTCGATGAGACAAAGTTATTGAGACATGATTTTCCGGGGAAATTGGGGAAGCATTTGTCGGTGAAAGATAAATTTCTATACGACGTATTAACGCGCTAATAATTTTAATTTTGTAGACACGATACCAGTATTCTACTTTAGGTTATTCTCACCAACTAAAATTATAACAAAACACTAGCCAATTTTTCCTAACTCCTCAAATGAATGATTTTTGTTATGCTGAAGAATGATCCCCCTTTCTGGGGTCTTAAACATACACCACTTCTGGCTCTAATGCCTGGTTTACCTTCTATTTATTTCCTTCTGACAGAAACCAAGAGAGAGCAAGGAAGGAAAAATACGCGGAACATTCTTTTAAGGGAGAAAATGCCATCTCCCATCTTAACCACAGATGCTACTATATGATATACAAAAACAATAATCCTATCCATGAAGAATTATCCATCTCACAAATAACAAAGGACATGGTTCTGTGCAGATGATTTTGTATAACTGAAATTTCATGAATAATTTCATTCTAAAGGCACAACCTGAGATTGAATTGCCCTATCGTATAAATTGATCAAATACTTAAACTAAACTTCAATAGATTTTTCTTTTCACCCTAAGAATATGGAGTCAGGGTATTAGATTAACTCCAGAAACAGAGCTTCTTGCTTGTTGGTAAGGCCGAGTTCATCCAGTGTTGATGCGCCTTCTCCATCACTAAATGCACGCCTAGGATATGGTCTCACCTGTGAACAAGAATACCAATAAAAAGCCATAAACACATGGACAATGAATACAAAGTGTGTGACTTAACAATCTAAAAGGCATTGAGGTTTACTCACTAGTCTGTAAGTGCCTGGTTTCACCACCCTGGCAACATCTATGAAGTCGAAAAGAGACTGAAAACAAAAAGAAAAAAAGACACATATAGGTTAAGCAATACTATGCACAGCAAGGGGGGGAAAAATTCCTCGCAGTGCTTTACCTGTAGATTATCAGATCTCAGGAACCGACGTCCACGGCGATTGCCATCTGGCATTTTGACCAGCAATGTCACAGCATTCTGGTCATCTGATGATGGTTCTGGTGGCAAAGAAGCTTCCTTCGCTGCTAACTGTGTTTCCAATTCCTGACATACAATTAGAAGAAATAGAAGTGTTAAGCATCTTGGAAAGATTAGGATTCTCTGCCTTTCTAGATAAGAATGTAGACACATTTAGGTTTCAAAAAAGCCATTGTATTAGAGCCAAGAAGCATGAGAAACTGAGTTCACGATTCCCTTGTTATTTAACAATCAAAACTAACTTATTACAGTGAACTACATAAAATGCTTTGGTTCTTGAAGGATCATTAACAAGTAGCTGATACACTGGCATAATTTCCTAATATATCAACTAATACAAGAAATCTGTGGACCAAATAGCCCATAAGAACAAAAGAACTGAAGCAGGCACCATAATTATATCCTCAGCATTACCTGCTCTTCCCTTAATTTCCTCTGAGATTCTTCCTCTCTACGCCTTTCCTCTTCACGAGCAGCTTCAGCTTCCTCCAAGGCCTTCAATTCTTTCTCTCTGTCTGCTTGTAATGATGCAAGATATTCATCATCCTGCACCACAGAAGCATAGAGAGCAATTAGACCACATATGATCTATAATTCTAACCATTTCATAAAACAATCCACACCTGCTGTTCTCTTATCAGACGCTGAGCTTCCAGAGATGGTGAAGGTGGGCGAGGTGCAGGACGAGGATAGGAACCCCTGGACTGCATGAATTCATGAGGCGCATAACCAAAGCGAAACCTGCTCTCTTCTGGTATTCCACCAAACATTGCAGCTTCAAGCATCACTGCTTCATCATGCTCCTCAGATGAAATGCCACCCCACTTTAGTTCCAGAAAAGTCAAACAATGGGAGTTAGGAGGCATGGTCAAGACTTGAAGATATGATAAGTAAACAGAATTTTAATCCTACATTAAAATTCATGATACAAGGGCTATACCTCATCAGATTGGAACGAACTTCCATTATGCTGCTGGTTACTTCTATCCTGATGTTCCGCGCTTGACTGTGGGCTAATATCAACAACATCATCATCGTCTTTGATTGATTCGGTGGAGCCAAGTGACCTACGTCTAGACCTGTTCCTAACCAGAGGTTGCTCCTCTACATCTTCAGCTTCATCTCGGAAGGAAGAGCTTCCTTCCTGCATTCTAGAACAATCATGAATACTGTTGTCAGATTTGAAAAATTCATTTAAATAGATATTGTCAAACAAAATGTTGAGTTCAGTGCAGAGAATGCAACAGCATTTCTTCACAGCCACAGAAAGTAAAAATGAGTTCATGGCAAGAAAATGCAATAAAGCATTCGTTCACAAACACAGAAAGCAGGAATGAGTGGACGATCAGATGCCACCAACGGACTAATAAAAAATATACCTTCCATTTGGAACTGCACTTTTTCCTAGTTCCACAGCAGTTGACTTAGATAGTACCACCTCTGCAATATCTCCTTCTTGGACACGCCTCGAATTCTCCTGCTCAGCAGTCTGGACTCATGTAATGTTAGAAGAAATCAAGCATCTAAGACTAAAATTAATGAAGAATTGTCATGGAAGCACTGGTAATGAAGTACCAGGTATATGGGAAGTGAGTGTAACAGGAAAATCTAATGATTCATTCAACATGGATGGAGTGAATTTCAGTTATGCTGAGGTCCTATTGTATAGAGACTTAGAAGGAAATTACAAAATCAAATAACATAGAGATAATGACTATACTACACAATAGAACAGATAGGAAAAAAATGTATGAATGAAATTGGTTTCCAGATACACACTGGTGAACTTACTCAAGATGACTGGTTCAAAAGTGAAGACAAGGTGACTTAAAACAAGAAAAATTAAAGAAGCACCTTCAGGGACAATGAAACAGCATGGGCGAGTTCAGGATCCTCCAAGAAAGACTGCCTTTGCAGAGGTCCAGAATCAATTAAATCCTACATCAGGTGGAAGACAAGTGCTAAGGCAAACAGTCAGTATAATAGAGCACCAAGAAACTCATCCAAAGAGAAACATACCCTATGCCTGCCAGACTGATAATTTGGGTACTTTTCCTCAGCTTCCCGTTTAGAAGCCTCAATGGCAGCACGTACCATTTCCTCCTCTATGTCATTGCCATAATCGGGCACATTCTCAATCTCAGGAGCACTAGGCCTAGCACCTCTGTCAAGTGAAGTATCGGCCGCCATCTTATTTTTTTGTTCATCCCGGCGTCCAGTATGGGCAGGTGATGTATTTTCATCATCACCGTCATCAATTATGACAGTCCCATGAACATCTGGACCATGAGCATGAACAGTTCCTGTGACATCTTCAATGGCTGGAGCATTCCCAACCTGAGAATTGGGTTGACTACCATCCTTAACCTCTATGGGAATCTCCCTTACCTCTCTTGGATGTGTAACTAATGGATCACGGTTGGTTGAACCAAGATGTGCATCAAATATACTTCCACTAAAAGCTGGATCAAGAAGAGAAAATGGGTTGAGATTTGGGGATGAAGACAAAAGCGAGAACGGCCTTCTCATTTCATCATTGATTTGATTATCTATGTCCATGAAATCATCTGGTGGAACAACAGCAGAAGTTGCATGACTACTGACCAAGAAGCAACGAACAAAGATATCAATATTGATGTTAATACAATTGTACAGAAAAATTTGGAATACAAAGTAATACTATCTAGATGAGGGCGCCTTTGTAATGGATTGCTGGCTCACAATAGTATACCTGGTTGCCAAATTGCTGTCTCCACTAAAATGCGCATTGACAGCTTCATTAAGATTGCCACCATGCTCCTGCAGGAAACAAGATTAAAGGAGAGTTATTAGCAACTACTTGACTGAACTGATTCATGGCTATTGTTTTTTTAAAAAAAAGGGGCTGAATGGAGCTGGTTCAATACAAATTGACTGCATACTGACAACCAATGTTTAAAGAAAAAAATCAGCTTATCCACTTAGAGCTTAGACTCACAGAGAGTGGTTGAGTTAATATAACATCAAAGTTATCAATTTTCGTACAACCTGTGCATGATAAAGCAACTTGGCCCCCCAAAATATTAAAACAAGGACGCAAAAATAATCTCCACGAGTTCCACAAAATACCAGCTTTGTAATTAGAACAAGTTGTTCACTTTGAATCAGCGGGCCAAACAGCCCACTCAAATAAGTTACATCTGTTTAGTAATTGAAAATGTGTTTCCTCCGTATTCCAATTTATCTACTTAGTTTTAATATGATTAAAATGTCCGATGCCCATTAATCAACGTTGGTGAATAAAAGCACCTGCAATATATGAAATTCTAATTTTAAATTTAGTGACATTGAACCAGCTTAGAAAAAAAAACATCAATAATTTATATGGGTTAGCCAGGCAAACGAAATCCAGAACCAAGCTAACTAGTCAATGCAAAAAAAAAAAGAAAAAAAAAACCCTAACCAAGGCCAATGAACTAAGAACAGAATCCACGTTTCCGGTTACATTGATCTCATCAAGTTTCTCTAAAAACCTAGAATCAACTGATAATTAAATTAGATTAAAATATAAAAGTAAAAATAACCTCGAGCTTTTGCACTGCGATTGCTTCAGATGAGCCCGTGATGTTAATGAACGTCTCAATTGCCTCCTGATTAGGCCTCGCCATTGAAATCTGATTAGTTTAAAATTCAGAGCCTTCCGGATTAAATCCAAAAAAAATCAGAAGATAGGATTGTGTTTCATTGAAAAAAAAGTGAGAGATACTTGTGGGAAATATATAAGAGAGGCGGTGGAACGGAAGTGTACAGAAGAAAGTTTTGGGGTTTGTGAAAGCGTAAATGGTTAGACTTCTCTACCTTTCTAGTTTTTAGTTCTACGCTCTTTTCTTTTCTTTTTTTTCTTTTTTCTTTCAGAAAAAATATTTAAATTTAAATCGAAAATCCAAACAATCACCGTAACACACACCCTTACGTTATTTTTGGCCCAAACATATACTCTGTTTGTCCTGTGGTACAAGTAAAGAATGTTTAACTAATAAAGACACAAATTCTAAGTTGACAAAAAAAAAAGTAGAATATAAAATAAGGACAAAGATGCAAATTTAAAAAAAAAATCACTATGAGTATCTATAAGAATTATATATTTTTAGTATAAAAAGCGGTAATAAACAATTTATTTGAGACCAAATATTAATAACACCGTTAAATAAAGCTAATTTTTATTAATTAATAAAGAGAGAAGAGTGGTAGGACCCACATTACAAAAATTAACGGAAGCCAATCTATTTAACAATATTGTTATATTTGCTCTAAAATTAATTATTTATTACCACTTTTTACACTAAAAATAAATAGTTATTATGGATACTCATAACGATATTATTTTTTTTATTAAATCTGCACCTTCACACTACAAATAATCATGCGAATTATTACTTTAAAATCAACAAAAACACACACAAAAAATGTGTGTTTGATAATGAAGATGGAATTGTGGGTAAATGTATGATTTTTATCACACAAATTTCATTATTCATGATTTACAAGAACAACATAATGTATTTTTTTAAAAAAAATTCATGCAATGCACGAAATTTATATTATTATTACTTTATTAGTATATAAAATGTATTGTACTTTGTATATATTGTTTATTTCATTCTTTCTTTATGAAATATTATGATACAACTCTCAATAATATTATTGATTGAAGGAGTTGTACATATATAGGAAGAAGAAACCCTAACAAAATACTAGAAATCCTATAATCTAGGTAACAATAATTTAAATTTTGAATTAAATAATTGAATACATAAGTAATAAATATAAACCAATATATTGTGCTAGAAAGCCCAATAACCGTAGGCCTCTTCCAATACTCTCCCTCAAACTGGTGAATAGATATTGATCATTCCCAAGTTTCTTCTAAGGCCTTCAAATGTTCCTTGAGTAAATGACTTAGTCATGATGTCAGTCGCTTGTTTTTCTGATGAAATATGTGACAGATCTATCACCTTTGTCTCCAGTTTTTCTTTTATAAAGTGTTAGTTTATCTCCACATGCTTCATTTTGTCATGTTGAGTAGGATTTCTTACAATCTTGATGGTTGACATGTTGTCACACCACACTTTTATAAGTTCATCTGGTGTGGCCTCAATTTCTTTGAGTAGATGCATAATCCACATTCTTTTACATACTCTAAGAGACAATGCTCTATATTCGGATTCAACAGAGCTTCTTAAAACCATTGACTGTTTTTTTACTTCTCCAGGTTACTAGATTGCCCCAAACATAGGTACAATATCTAGTTGTAGAATGTCTGCCAATTTTTTATCCTCCCCAGTCAGCATCTGTGTAAAATTCAACACTTTTGGTACTCTTTTTTTCAAAGAATGACCCAAAACCTGGAGTTCTTTTAAGATACTGAAGTATCCTATACACAGCTGTTGTATTTTCTTTTTGTGGATTACTCGAAAATTGGCTTACCACACCTATAGGGAAGCATGTGTCTAGTCTGATATGGGATAGATAAATTAGTTTTTGATACCTCTCCTGATTTATAGTAGTACCATCAGGTTTGATAGTCAATTTTTGGTTTAATTCCATAGATATATAAGCTGGTCTTGCACCTAGCATTCCAGTTTCTTTGAGGAGATCCAAAGTATATTTCCTTTGTGAAACAATGATTCCTTTATTAGTCTTAGCCACTTCCATACCTAAGAAGTACCTCAGTGGTCCAAGATCATTTATGTCAAATTTTGATGCTAAATGATTCTTCAACATTTCAATCTCTTCTACATCATCTCCTGTTAATACAATATCATCAATATATACAATAAGAATTGTCTTTTCCTCATCTTGGTTCTTTACAAACAAAGTATCATCGGCTTGACATTGTTTGTAACCCCATATTTTAATGGCTCGTGCGAATCTTTCAAACCATACTCTTAGAGATTGTTTTAATCTATATAATGACTTGTAGAATCTACATACCTTGTTGGAACTTTTTGAACTTTTGAAACCTAATGGAACCTCCATGTATACTTCATCTTCAAGGTCTCCATTCAATAATGCATTGTTTACATCCATTTGATGGAGAGGGCAATCCAGATTTGCTGCAATAGATAACAAGACTTGTACTGTGTTAAGTTTTGCCACTGTGCAAAGGTTTCTTGGTAGTCAATACCATAAGTTTGAGTAAAACCCCGTACAACAAGCCGAGCTTTATACTTATTTATGCTACCATCAAGATTATATTTTATAGTAAAGACCTACTTACTACTTACAACAGATTTCCTTTTAGGTAGACTTGTAATTTTCCATGTCCCATTCTTATGTAGAGCTCTAAGTTCTTCTTTTATAGCCTTTTTCCACTTAGGATTTCAAACAACTTCATCATAACTTTTAGGTATACTATCCTTCTCAACATTTGCCACAAAAGTTTTTATATGTGGTGGAAGTTTTTTGTAGGAGACATACCTTGCAATATGATGTTGAGTAGTACATTTTCTTTCCCCTTTTCTTAGGGCAATCATCCAGTACATATCCTCTTCAAGACTTGCTTCAGGCCTAGAATCATGAGTTTGCTGAGATGTGGAACTAGAATCTACTGTACCATGTTACTGTGTTGTAGCTTTATTTGGTTCAGTTACTAGTCTCGTTGGATTCAAACTCAGGGTTTAAAGTAAGTGGCTTAAAGCGGTTGGCTGTTTGGATATCAGTACTTGAGGAATTGTTTTAAAGCCTATTTCTCAGAGATCTTAGAGCTTGATTATAAGGTTCAAGGGTGTTGCTATTAGGATCAGAATTGGCAGCGAAATCAAAATGAGAAACAATATTAGAACCATTAGAAATTGGCAAAAAATCAAAAAGCATAGTTGACGTTTGAGATCCAATAATATGTGGATCAGATTCTAAACCAGCTGATGTAACATCATTGGAAGAGTCATAAATAAGCCACTCACTTCATCTCTCCCCTAAATGGATGGTTTTGAGAAATATGGTTGTTGTTCAAGAAATTTGACACTAGACGTGACATAAAATTTGTGTATTAGGGGACAAAAACACTTGTAACCTTTTTACGTTGAGGAATACCCCACCAAAATACATTTAAGAGCTCTTGGGTCGAGTTTACTGCCACCTTTATTATAGACAAAAGCAGTGCAACCAAAATTTTTTTGTGGTATAGAATTTAGAAGATGAGAATTTGGAAAATGTTTTGCAAATTTTTGAATTAGAGTTTGAAACTTTAGTATTTTTGAGGGCATCCAATTAATTAAATAGGCTGAAGTAAGAACAACATCACTCCAAAAACGGCTTGAAACATTACTTTCAAACATAATAGTTCTACCTACCTCTAAAAGATGACAATTTTTTCTTTCAGCCACCCTATTTTGTTGGGGAGTATAAACACAAGAACTTTGGTGGTGAATGCCTTTGTTAGTCAAAAAATGTTTGAAATTTGAGTTCAAATATTCTCGACCATTGTCACTTCTTAAAATTTTGATAGAAGTTTGAAATTGAGTTTGGACAAAGTTAGAAAAATTCTTGAAAATAGAAAGGACTTTTGATTTGTCTTTCATTAGGGCAACCCGAGTTAACCTTGTATGATCATCAATAAATGTCACAAACCATCTAGCTTTAGAACCTATTGCAACTTTAGAAGGACCCCAAACATCATTATGAATAAGAGAGAAGGGAGAAGAGGATTGATATGAATGAGAGTGATAGGAATTTTGAACTTGTTTGCCAAATTGACAACAGTCACAATGAAAATATGAAAGAGTTTTATTGGAAATATTGGGAAACAAGATTTGCATAGAATGAAAACTAGGACGGCTTAACCTAGAATGTCATAATTGAATATCTTCATTGGACATAACAAAAGAAACAACATGAGATTTAGTAGAACGAGATCCACGGAGGTAGTAGAGTCCATTCCACAACTTAGCATTCCCAATCATCTTGCCTAAAGTCAAGTCTTGAAAAATACAATTGTGTTTATCAAAGGTTACTAGGTAGTGGAGATGATCAATAATTTTGTTGACAAACAATAAACTACACTCAATCTTGAGAACATACAAGACACCTGTTAATGTAATAGTGTTAGAAAGTACTACGGTGCCACAACCTAGGACTTTGAAACATTGTCCATTAGCAACCTCTATTGATTTGTATTTAGAAAATTCAGTAAAGTCAAAGAAAACTTCTCTAAAACTTGTAACGTGATATGTTGCACCAAAATCCACAACCCAAAGATCTTTAGAGAGAGATATACTACTAAGGGCACATGTTAGAGTAGTACCTGATTCGACCAATGTAATTGAGGGAGTAGTGTCACAATTTTGAGAAGAGGAAGAGCTGTTGTGTTTTTCGAGGATCTTGCATAAGACAAGAAGTTCCTCATTGCTCAACCCCTCCCCACTATCTTCAAGAACCTCAACTGCCAGGCCTTTACTATCCAACTTACCTTTTTGTTTGGAATGTGGAGGCTGTCCATGCAGAACCCAGCAAGTTTCTTTATAGTGGCCACTTTTTTTTTTGCAGTAATCACACCATTTGGAGGATTTCTTGGTTTTTGCATCATTGTTATTTCCTCAGACTGCAAGAGTAAACAACTTCGAAGTAATGCAAGATTGGTCAACAGGAGTTTTGGTTAAAACCCGTTTACTTTCTTCCCACTTAATCATATTAAAATCATCTTCCAACAGAGGTAATGGTCTGATGCCCATTATACATCGCCTAGTATCCTCAAACGAATCATTCAATCCAAGAAAGAAGTCATAACAACGGTCTCTATCAAGAACTCGCTTATGATAAATAACATCAGCATTGCATGACCATTCAAAAGTCTCATAAAGGTCTAATTTTTGCCATAATTTTCCTAGGTCAGTATAATATTAAGTAAGAGACCGTTCACCTTGGTATAACTCTCGGAGACTTCATTTGATTTGGAGAATGGCAGCAATGTTCTCTTGAATAGAGAAGATTTTCCTTGTAGAATCCCAAATTTGTTTGGTAGAAGAGGCAAGAAGATAATTCTCTTCGATCTCTATAGTCATGGAATTGATTAACCATGCCATAGCCATATTGTTTTCTGCCTTCCATATCTTATATTCGGCAGAAGTAGCCAACAGTGGATCATTGATGAGATAGTGTTCCTCGTCTTTTCCCCGGATGTAACTAAAACAAAAATTCAAAAATAGCAAACAATAAAATGGAATACTTTATGACAAATGAAATTGTAATAAAAAGATATGAAATTCTAATTATAATACAAATAAATAAAATAAAATAAATAAATGAAATAAAAAAACATGACAAAAAAGAATAAATACAAAAATATGATGAAAACAATTGAAATGGAATGCAAACTAAATAAATGGAATTACTTAACCTATAATTAATGATAACAAAAATAAAGAAAACATAAGAAAAAAACAAGTACAATATAACAGCTCAAAATAAAAAAAACAAGTACAATATAACAAAAATTAAAGTAACACAAATAAAAATATAGGAAGGAATAAAATATATAGAAAAAACCCAAATACAATACAAACTAAACAAATGTAATAAACATATTATTATAATAAATTATAAAAATTACAACTCACGAAAATAAAATAAATATATATAACAAATAATTGTATTGATAAATACATTTAAAAAGAAAATAAAGTAAATAAATGAAATATGAAAACTAACCCAGTTGGAGTAGATGTAAATGGATTTGGGCAGCGTCTCAGAACTGTAGAAATTTCTTCAACTTGCTCTGACCGGCGAAAATTAGTGAAACGTTGAAATGAAACCGTAAGAGAAATTTATAGGCGCTGAAACTCGCTGGTTTGTAGCGGTTTTAAAAAAAACCGCTACACAAAATGCTACAAAATGAAAAGGCATCTTGTATTTCATGTGCACTTTGTAGCGATTCTATAATTTTGTCAGTTCGACTTTTGTAGCGGTTTTGAGAAAAAAAACGCTACAAAACCACCGTCACAAATGTCGCGCCGCATGGCACCAAGCTGGCGCCAGTATTTATAGCAGTTTCTACATAAAACCACTAAAAATATCATCACCACAAATGTCGCACCAGCTTCGTGCCACATGACACTAAGTTGGCGCCAGAATTTGTGGCGGTTTTTTCGTAAAACCGCTACAAATATTCCCCATGCAGCAAATTTGTAGCGGTTTTGACAAAAACGGCTACAAATGTTACATTTTGTAGCATTTTTTTCTAACCGCTACAAATCACTCGCTACAAAATACCTTTTTTTTTGTAGTGACATGTGCACATTTTAAAATGTGTACATGTAGTTGTTATCACGGCATGGTAAGTTGTTAAAATTTCTATGACTGAGTGAACAATATCCGCGTGAATTTTGAATTTCTCTCTCCCCTGAGATGCATTTACTGAAAAGACAAGGGTGTGCAGGTCATTTCTCTTCTCAACTTATTATTCCAAAGGTCCCTTAAAACTTTTTGGTTAGAAACAAAATTGGTGGGACTCTCTTGTTAGTATATTTGGTCCTTGGGACCTTATTGCCATTTTCCCTTGATTCTTTCCTTTTCCTTCTTTTTATTAATTTATGTGTTTCTTCGTGAAACTTAAATAGGTGACACCATTTTGGGCTAACCTAAAAGATAAGATAATGCGATGAGACAAAAGGGAGGCCATAAATGGGGACTGTTCATTTAGTATTTTTGGCATCCATTATACATCATCTTCTCCTTGGAGCACTTAAACCAACAAGAGTGAGAACTAGAGGTGGAAACCAGAGTGAGGACAAAAGGAACTCTAGTGTGCCATCTTTGTGCTCTGTTTCTTCTCTTCAACGGAGGGAAGAGGACGTCTGCTAGAGTTGGATGGAGAGGCTAAACATAGGAGAGAGTTGAAGCATGATTGGAGAGCAATTGCTGGGCTAGAGAATGCCATTTGCCATGCTAGATTCTCCTTTAGCGCATATCGACAAACAAAGGAGGAATTTCAATGTTATATATTATTCTCTTTTCCTTTTCTAAATTTCAACCGACTCTTGATTTGTTTTTTATGTTGTTGGGATGATCATGAGTGGCTAATTAATTTTTTTGGATACATGATGAAAGCTACAAAACAAACATAAACAAAAATGTTATTTTTAACCAGATTCCACATGAACCAAGTCAGTATCAAGCCTATCTACTAAGTAGAATCCCAGCTCCATATTAAGTGCTTTTTTCACAAGGTTATTTGCAACCAAGTTTAGGTTCCTTGGGATGTGGCGAATCTCTACCTACCAACTATAGTCAAATAAGCTTCAAATCTCCAATACCAAGTTTTGTTGCATGTGTATCTCGGTATATCCTTTTCAACATAGTCTCCAGGCATTAAAATAGTCGGTAAGTAGAACTACCTTCCTTATACCCTTGTCCCAAACTTGCGCCGATTAATTTACTTAGGATTATTTTAAACTATTGTAATTGTAAGGATTGAAACTTATTATTACTCTATTTAGTTGTTAACGATAATTATGTATGGATTTTATTCTATGCTTAATGTTTCTTTGTGATTGACCACCACCTATTGTTTTGTTTAGTTAAATTAAGCTTGAGAGATTTAATTTAATTGTAGAACTTAGGTAAAATTATGCTAGGTTTGAAGTTTAGGAATTAAATGCATGGTTTGTTAGTATCATAGAGATATAATTACTAACATAGCATTGACAAATTAAGGTTGTTGCTTCATGAATATTTTATCTTAAAATGTAGCAAGAGATTGTCCTTGTTAATTGAAGATATAAATTTGGTGACTTGAGAAAGCTTAATCAAATGCTTTTGAACCTTAGACTTGTAATGTCATTTAATCACTAAGGATGATAATTATCCAAGTCTCATGAATTACAATAGTGAGAAATAATCCTATCTTTCTTTAGTCTTGAAATAGAGGGAAGTAGATTTCCTTAGAATCTTTCTCTCATTTTGTTTCTTAGTATCCCATCTCAGCCATTAAATTTGAGAGAGAAATAAAAGAGCGACTTTCTCTTTCATAATCTAATGGCTGAGATGGGATACTAAGAAAGAAAAGGAGAGAATTTCTTAAATTCAAGTAAATTTTAGGATAAAAAACTTTTCAAATGGTTTTACTTAACCTAATTGATAGCATAATTCAGACAATCAATCTATTGTTGCCTTAGTCAAACGATAATTTTATATTACTTACAACCTGTGCGATTGCGGTAAGCTAAACTGTGAACAACTTCTAACCTCTCTTCCTTCTTTCTTATAAACCTAAATCTCTAAATACCAACATTCATATTACATTTGTTAATGACTCAATATTTCTTATTGAATAATTGTCATATATTGGGACCTATATATAACAATTTTTCAAATGCCGTATATACAGATATTATGAGACAATATATGACGATTGAGAATCACCATATATGGGCAAAATAAACTTTCTTATAAACAATATCAAGTTCTTAATAATGACTTAATAAGTCTGATAAAATGAATTTACCTAGTATACGGGGTGATTCAGTATTTACTGCTACAAGTGTAGCCATAACCAAGACTATCTCCAATAATTATAATTGATTTATTGCTCTTCCTTGAGTTTAAAGTATCAGAAGAAGGTTCAGAATAAGTCCGACCATAACCAACAGAGTCTCCAATTGATGATTTGTTACTCGTCCCTTAGCTTGAAGCTTTAGAAAGATTAACTCTCTGGATATGAAGTAGCATCCCCAAGTTCTATATCTGTCCCTCTTTGATTATAAATACTAATGATCGTTTATACGCTTGTTTCTTCAATTATGAAAGTTCTTGTTTTACTTATAATCATGAACTTGGAAGCGAATATATGGAAATGATCCAACATTTTTTGTGAAAAATGTATACAATTTTCTCCTTAATTTCCTGAAAATTTTCTTAGATTGTCATAACATAATATAGTCTTAATTAAGTAATTTGCTTGTTTACTTTGTCATGTTATGGTTCATGAATTCAATACAAGATTCGGGGTTATTTATTTAGTTTGTTTGGTCCGCTACAAAAAAAAAAAAGACTTTCGGTGGCGACTTCTAATGTCGCCACCGAAAGTAGATTTTCAAAGTTGCACCAAAAATCTTTGCCAAAATTGTTCCAAATCAGTGGCGACATTAAAAGTAGACAAAGTCGCCACCGAAAGTCTTTGTCAAAATGTTTTCAATTTTATAATTAAAAATTTGTCAAAATTTATCACATAAACATATTTATGTCACGAATATGTTAATTGATATAATTTTTTATGATTAATATGGTAATATTTCAAATTATTATAAAATGAAGAAAGTATGAGAGATATTATATGTTGAATGAGAGATAGTGTGTTGAGTGAGAGAGAATGAGA
>JBAGKO010000004.1:1318647-1328821 GCA_037177275.1 Acacia concinna | reverse complement strand
AAAATTTTTATAAGTTGAATTTTAAAAAATTAGAGAAGTGGAGCTGAAAGTTTTAAATTATTTTTCATACTTTTATATATTATATTTTCTCTTTATTAAAATTTTATAACCCCACTTTTTCAATTTCTTTAAATGCAACTCATAAAATTTTTATTTTCCTTCCCCTCATACCAAACAACCCCTTAAGTTCTTCCTGTAGTGGCTTCACCATCTCTCCCATATATTTTTTTCACAAAAATAAAACTTAAAATATTTTAAACATTTAAAATATATTTTTTAAGTAGCACCTAATATTCTAAAATAATTTTATGTGCATACCATAAAATAATTTTTAGGAACACCCATTATCTGAAAATATGTATACTGAATTATTTTTTACCAACAATCTGTATTATTGACATTCCATATTCTAAACTAAGTTTTAGCATCTAATACACACATACTTCTAGAAAAATATTTAAGAAGTTTCTCATTGCAAGTAGGAAAATAATTTAGGGTACTGAATGTGATAAAAATAACTTTAAGATACAGAGTATAGCTAAAAAATAGTTAAGTATATACATATAGTAATATATTGGGTGCTCCTGAAATCTTCCCATGTTTAAGGGAAGATGTGATCCCTCACATAGGTGAGATCTGATCTTCCTTCCTGCAAAATTCCCAATGGGTCCTTGATCTTCTTTCTTCCTCGCTTCAGCCTTGCACACTCTTCATCACGCCACTGCTCACTGATCGGCCCCACTCCCCTTCTCCCTCGTTGCCCGTCTCTACCTCTGACGCAGACCCCTCCTACTTTTCAAATCTTGATCTCGTCCCCTTCGCTATTCTCATCCCCTTTGTTGCTCTCATCCCTCTTGCTCTGCCTCCCTTTTGATATGAAACTGCCTCTCTTTTTCGATTTGAAACTTTGTTTTTTATTTGAGGGTGTTCTTGGCATAGTGAAGGATGAAGGAGGGGGAGAGGTTTTTTAGGTTAAGGGGTATTTTGGAGATTCATATTTGATATTTTAATTTAATTTTTTTTTAAATTATCATCTTCCATTTCCATTCACATGCCTACCAAACAGAATATTCTTCTAAAGTTCCCTCCCAATTTTCCATTTCTTTCCATTCAGTTCCTTCCTTTCCTTTCGCTCTTCAAACTTTCCTTGCACCAAACGGGCTCTAAGGCTTTGTTTGGTTTAATGTAGGGGAGGGAATTTTTTTAGTTGGAAATAAAAAGAAATGAGAGAAGTGTGGTTAAAAATTTATAATTAATTTTTCTTACTCTTTTATCATACATATTCTTTTATTAAAATTTTGTAATTTCTTCAGTTTTTTTTTTTTTTAAATCCAACTCATAAAGGACTTTTCTCCACTCCTCTTCTCTTCTTTCCAAATCACTCCTACCAAACAAAGCCGAACGCTTTGACTCTTTCAAAGGAGATGTTATGGAGCTGTACAAGAGTTTCAATATAACACTCAAAGTCTCTGACAAATAAAGTGGTGGAGCCATTACTAAAAGGACTTGCGATTACGAGAAGCTCAATGAGAGTGTCACAGATCCAAAAGGCTATTTGTACTTGGCAACTAGTGTTACTAAAGATGCTGACGCCCATCTTCTCAGGGCATATTAATATATGCTTTTATGTATCAAAGTTGGAATGATGTGTTATTTTTGTATTTAACGGGTAGGTACAATTCACATAGAAAACTCAATCTGGAAAAAGAGATTTTGGTATTATTTTAATGGCATAAAAAATGTTATTGGGGAACAAAAGCAAGAGTGAGCAGATAGGTTTTCAACCAATTCGCCTAATAATTCATCATAAATACAGATATGAGGCTGAAATGCCATCCCTGCCCTCGCCTCTACCTCACAAGCTTTCATTAGATATATATATGGCCATTTGACCGACGAGTCTTTGTGCAGCATTTAGTTTTAATTTCTAAGTATCTATTGAGAGTGAACACAAAAAAGAGAGATGGCATCCCAAAGTGTTGGAAAGTTGGAGACTGATGTGCATATCAAGGCAACAGCAGAGCAGTTTCATGATGTTTTCTGCAGCAGAACTCATCACATCGCCAACGTGTGTGATAAAGTTCATAGTGTTGACATTCACGAAGGCGAATGGGGTTCTGAAGGATCCATCATCTTCTGGAATTATGTCCATGGTGATAATCACTTATTCTTTCCCCTACATCATATCTATATAGGCAACACCATATCACAAGTAACTATACTTACCCCCAATTTTTAATTTGATACCTATGCAATTTTCTTTCTATATTAAATCCTTAACTTTGCCCTGACAACCCAATTAGCTTCTGTATTGGAGCTAATGACGTTGACAACGAAAAGAAAAATTAAAGGATTTAATTAATAGAGAAAAACATAGGTTTTCCATGCGCTCACACGCATGTAACATGACTTTTGTTTCTTCTTCAAAAAGTTCATATATTGAAAGATATATAATGAATACGTACAACTCCACTTTCGGTTATTAAAATATGCACTTCTTCTTTAAAAATTCAAGTGCTGATTTTATATTTACGTGTCTCCAAGGTATACGTGTCGACAGTACTTTAAAATAAAGCATTAAGATACCGTAGATGTGTCCTACAGTGCTAGTGATAAGTTAAATCAAATACACGTCCATGGCTTCAACTTGTGCAAGTTGTGTGTTTTCCAGTTCGTTTTTTTTTCCCACATCAAAAGAGAGAGATCAATTTGTGATGACAAATTTGGTTTGTGAAACTTACAGATGGGAAGAAGTGTGTGGCGAAGGAGCTGGTGGAGTCGATAGACAAAGAGAACAACAAGATAACATTCAAAGTGTTAGAAGGAGATTTGATGGAACACTACAAGAGTTTCAGAATCACAGTGCACGTGTTGCCTCAAGAGGAAGGAAGTGTTGTGCATTTAACCATGGTATATGAGAAGCTCAAGGACCACACTCCTGATCCTCCACTTTGCTTCAGTTAGGCATTGATATGTGCAAAGACCTCGATGCTCACCTTGTTGCTCAACCAAACAAGCACGCCACCACTAAATAAACTATATCTGTATTGTGTGTGTGTGTTTCTGTAATATATATATATATATATATATATATAAGGTAAATAAAACTTGATGAAGACGATCTTGGTCAGTGTGTGAGAGACCATCAATCTCTTATATATTGGCTCAGTGTTCACGTCTCTATCTACTCCTCGTGATCTCTGCTTTGGCCTCATCATGTATGTACTGTCCGCCACTGTGTAATTCTGTAATGTTTAATGAAATCTTATGGTTTGTATGCTAGTTTTGAGTGGATTTATTTTTCTCCATTTCATTTATTTAAAAGAGAGATCTTTGATAGTTAAGCTTATATAATAAGGGCAGTTCAGTAAACAACGCTTCCACTGCGCCTAGGAAGGGATCAATGCATACAGTATTACTTACGCCTGTGAACAAACAGGCTATTCCTATGATTTAAACAGGTGACCCTCTAGGTTACATGGCAACAACATTACCATTGCTTATATATATAATACGCTTTTTTCAAATTAAATAAAAATTAAACTTTTCTGGCAAAAAAAGAATTAAACTTAAAAGTCCATAAGTTAACAATATTAATAATAAAAACTAGTTGTAAAATACTTCAACCCGAAAATTATATATAAAATGAATTAATTCTTAAGAAATTTATTTACTTGATTTAATCAAAAA
This sequence comes from Acacia concinna, assembly GCA_037177275.1. NCBI lineage: Eukaryota > Viridiplantae > Streptophyta > Magnoliopsida > Fabales > Fabaceae > Acacia > Acacia concinna. The sequence continues at coordinate 1,325,131 of JBAGKO010000004.1, read as the reverse complement.
AATATTTTAAGTATTTAAGTTTAAGTACATAAATTTTGTCCTTGACTCATGCAACAAATTGAGCTTTAGGATAACTTGATTTGATGGCATTTTTTAACAGAAAAAACTTAATCGAAGAGCTAAATTAATATTCATATCATTATTTTTTTAAGTTATTTAATTTTGATAGGAATGAATGAAGTATATTATGCTTCAGTCAAAACATGTTTTGGAAGTTACATGCACTGAATCTAAATTTTAGAAAATTTATTTTCTCCTATTGAAAATTAATTTTTCAAAGATATATAATCTTTTATCTGAAAGTTTTTGATAAATTCATTGCAAGGTTTCTTTTTTCTTTTTTTTTTAAAGAAAAGTTCTGTAAGTACTTTTAGTTTAACTAAAATTCAATTTCTTATAGTTTATTTTATTTGAATTAGGTACTTATAGCTTGATGTGGTTTATATATTGATCCTTGAATTTAAAAACTGTTATTTTTAATTTATAGAATTTTGTTTACTTTATTAAATTTTCTTTGTTCCATCTAACGTCCGTACCTTTTCTATATAAAAAATTTAATAAATACTGTAAATTATATATATTTTTTGAATTAAAAATTGCCGGATGAAACACTATATGAGTTAAATTCAAAGAAACTAAATTATAAGAATCTGATTAAATTAAGTACAGTGGATATAATAAATAGGCTCTTTTTTGGGTTTAGTGGGTGTAGGGGCGTGCGCGCTCTTTTATGCAATGTGTCTGAAGAATATTCAGTGTTGAACAAATTCTGATATATTAATAAATTAAATGTCCTCATCTGAAGATGCTGAGGAAAGCCACTTGATTAATATTCATTATTAAGGAGTTCTTTTTTATTTCATGTTTTTCTATATCGACATTTTGCCTGTTCCAATAGTGAAAGAAACTTTTAATTTAATTTCTGAATCTTGACAATATCAACCTAACCTATCAATTATAGAGACCTACAATCAAAGTTGAGGATCAAATAAATAGATGTTAATTGCAACATTGCTATTTTGGTGAAAAAGATAACGTTAGGCTGGTAACTGGTAAGGTCAAATATTGCCACTTCAAGACACGTTGGATTTCTCCGATAAGTGTTGCAAAAGTGAACTCACAAGATAAACAAGACTACCATTATAGATCCTCAATATAAGAGTTAATTGATGATTAAATTCAATCCTTAATATAAGTTTCTAATCCACTAAACCTCTAAATTTTATAATTTTTTCTAAAATATCCGTATTAAACATACACAATATGAGAGTTTCTATCTAAGAGTAGTCATAATAAAAGATAGTATTTTAAAAAAAATAATATATATTTATTATAAATAACTAGTGTAACTGATTTTCTTAATCCATCCAAATTAGTCCGCTAGAGCTTATACTAAGCACAAAAGGTAGTACATCAATCATTCAAATCATAAATAATCTGTACAAATCACATGTTCTAGTCGATCCGCTCTAGTACGTAACCTTTTCACTAATAAATTGTTATACATATTCACCTGTAACCAGTAGTGAACCTCCATGTGCTGATACGCAACTATTGTCTATTTCATTATTAACACTATTACCACTAAGATTTTCTTAATTAGAACAGTTGTTTGATACGCAAACTAGCAAGAAAAGAATAAATCAAACAGCGATTCACTCATGAAAATGTCATTTGTATCTTCGATTAATAAAATAACAAAGTATATAGTTATTGTTGAGTACTAACATACTAGATATTTAATATCTACGACGTTCTAATATTTTTCTTTTTCCAACAAGAATACCAAATGCAATATCGTACGTATTTGATTGGTATGCTGTTTCTTGAATCATAGTAGCCATAGTGCGTCCAGATTAAGACGTAATAAAAGAATCTGAACTTGCATATCTACGTTATTATATTTTTTCTATTTCCAACTAGAATACCAAATGCAACCTCGATCGTACGTATTTGATTGGCATGGTTTTTTTTCTTTGTTAAATCCTAGTATCCATATGTCCAGATTAAGAAGGGATTAAAGAATATGAACTTGCACAGTAAGAAGTGGTGATGAATTGAAGGCAAAATATTAAATCATTTCCAGAAGTTCTAAAACTTTGAGGGCTTTATTTCGCCAAAAAGAATTGAAGGTTGAAAGCTACATTTTACACAAGTAACTCGATATCTAGAAAAACACGTGTCGTTGTTATCTTAATGACATTTTAATAACATGAAAATAGTTAATGGGGGACAAAAGCAAGAAGGAGTAGATAGGGTTTCAACCAATTCAATCAATAATTCATAATTATAAACTTGAGGCCAAAATGTCATTCCTGCCCTCGCTCTGCTCACATGCTTCTATTATATATAGGGCCATTGAACAGACGAGTTTTGTGCAAAACATAGCGTTGTAATCTATAAGTATCTTCACAGAGAGAGCGAGAGAGAGATGGCATCTCAAAGTGTTGGAAAGTTGGAGACTGATGTGCATATAAAGGCAACAGCAGAGCAGTTTCATGATGTTTTCTGCAGCAGAACTCACCACATCGCCAATGTTTGTCCTGAGAAAATCCAAGGCGTTGATATTCACGAAGGCGAGTGGGGCTCTCAGGGCTCCATCATCTTCTGGAACTATGTCCATGGTAACCACTTAAAATTTAGAAGTATAATATTGAAAATCAGAAATTTAATTCTCTTAACAAGTTAGAAGTCACTTATACTTTAAAATAGAGAGAATATTTCATTATTTAAATAGCTTGTGACATGCCTAATTGTGTCCGTATGCTGTGTTTTTGTCGGAAATCAATACCGACACTAAGAAAATGTAGGATTAAAATGCATTCAGCACTATGAAGTATATTTTCAGGAGCATCTCCAATGCCTTAAAGTATTTTTAATGCGCCCAATAGTTTAAAATATGTTTTGATGAGTGTTCAACACGTTGAAGTCATTTTTCAAGTCTATCCGGCACCCTAAGTTATTTGAATTGACAAAGGCAATATTGCACAAAAAGTATTTTAGGGTGATGGGTGCACCAAAAAAATTACTCCATGGTATTGGATACACTTAATCTTGCAATATACATCCATAGCTTCAACTTGTGCAAGTTTCATTTTTTTTCCCACCAAAAGATAAAAGGTTATCCTTGATCTACCATCTTCAACTATATTTCTGGGCACGTCTTCTATTTTAAAGTATTGTGTGGTTTAATTTGTTTAGCTCCTTGAAGTATTTTTTAAATGCATCCAAAATCCTAAAAGGTGTTTTCATGTGCATCTAATATCCTAAAGTATTTTATTGTTTAATTTTTATTTAAAGTATATTTTAAAGATCAATATAACCTCATCGTTAGCTCTCAAGATCAATTTTTATAGTTACCTCTCATGTTTTCAGTACCTTTTAAAAAAAAATGTGAAGAGAAATTTGGTTTGTGAAACGTACAGATGGGAAGAAGTGTGTGGCGAAGGAGCTGGTGGAGTTGGTAGACACAGAGAACAACAAGATAACATTTAAAGTGTTAGAAGGAGATCTAATGGAAGACTACAAAAGCTTCAGAATCACAATCCAAGTGTTTCCTCAAGAGAATGGAAGTGTTGTGCATTGGATTATGGAATATGAGAAGCTCAAGGATCACTCTCCTGATCCTCACACTTTGCTTCAGCTCGCCATTGATGTCAGCAAAGACATCGATGCTCACCTTGTTGCCCAACCTAAATAGACTTTAAATATATATATATATATATATCTATATATATATATGCTTGTGTGTGTTGCAGTAATATATACATATATATAAGGTAAATAAAACATGATGAAGAGGATCTTGGTGTGTGTGTGAGAGATCATCAATCTCTTGTATGTTGGTTCAATGATCAGTCTCTTGTATATTCAAGACTGCGCGTATGAGCGCTACTCTGTAATATGATGTTGAATGAAATCTTATAATTTGTGTACTGTAGTTTTGTGTGAATTTAGTTTTCTCTGTCGTCATTTAGTCGAAAGAGAACTCTTGGCTTAGATAGTTAAGCTTTTACACACACACAATATTTTTGTCAAATTAAATTAGAACTATACTTAAAAGTACATATGTTAACATTGTTAATAATTGAAGGCAAAAACAAAACAATACGTTAATAATTAAACATTAGTTATAAAATATTTCACCGAAAAAATTATATACAAAATAAATAATTCATAAAACAATTCATTTTTCTGATTTAATTAAAATGAAATATTTTAAGTATATAGGTTGAAGTATATGAATTTTGTCCTTGACTCATGCTATACATTGAAACTTAGGATAACTTTAAGTTGCATTAGGGAGTATGTATGATAGTATTTCTCCTTCAAAAACAAATTAGCTAGTTAAAGAAATTAATTTGAAAGGACAATAAATTATTTAATTTGTTGAAAATTAATTATGTTAACATCGGTTGCTCCCTTAATAGAAAGTATTTTCAACACAGGATCTTACTGATTTCTATATAATATTAAATCCTAATTATTGATATTTGATCTAACAATGGATATATTCTACGGAGAGATAAATTAATGGAGACGCTTCTCTCCCCTTTTTCTCCTTCTTTTTTTGGATACATCCTTTTTCTCCTTCTTTAATTTAGTGCTTTTAAGGTATTTTCTTCTCTTCCATGGATCATTTCGTTCATTTTTTACTAAAAGTCACGTATCTTTGCTTTAATTTGTCCAGGTATATTTTTGTGGTTAGCTGTTCTGATCTGTCTAGATATATATTTATTGATGTGTGGTTTGTTTATTTGTTTCTTTTTCGATAGTATGTGGTTTATTTCTCTATGGATTATTGTTGCTCTGTCTAGGTATATATTTAATTTTTTACATTTTCACACTCTTTTTTTCTATGTTCAATATATATACTACTCAATTTCACAATACAAGTGATCATTTGTACCCAAAAAGTTTGTTTCAAAATATAAGTCACTTATAGAATAATAAATGAACTTTTGATAATTTTACCCCTATTAACTTTTTTTTTATAAAAAATACAGAGATAAGAGAGAGAGAGAGATGTAAATGCATAATAGAGATAGAAGTGAAGTATGAGAAAATATGTGCACTCTTCATAGGTCTCTACTTCATGCTTTTCTTGTATTGCGAGTGATTGCCCCCGCAAGTGCACGGGATCGATGTAGTAATAATCCTAGAGTATTCTAGGATTGTATCCATAGAAAGGTTATAATTTACTAATTCAAATGTGATTTAACTAAGACAAAAAGAGTATTCTAACACCCTAAAAATCAATTTAAAACATTGGGGGTTGAGGATTTCACCTATAAGTTGCTAATTCCTATTATTTGAGTTGACTATTTTATTAATTAATTATAGTGATAACTATTCCAAAAGTGTCTTAATATTCTCCTGAATTATTAGTCCAATTTTAATTAATGTTGAGCTCGTTCCCACGACACCCACACAATTAATTAAACCTTCAAGCTATAGTTTTTAGCACCATAAATATCTAGAACTATCCCAAGCCTAAATAATTTGTGTCTATTTCTCTAGATTTAGGTTCTCTCTTCACCTCTTAGTCCATCAAAATTACCCATATATTAGATTCTATGGTGGCTAGCCAAACAAATCATGTAAAGAATGAGAGAAATAGATATAATTATCAAAAATAAAACATATTCATGAAAATCTCATAAAAAGAGTCAAAACATAATAATAAGAAAGTCGCTTCCTCGTTGGGCTACATCCCTACCCCAACTAAGGAATTTAGAAACTCATAGATGAAATAATAAATAACAACATCATTTTAAAATCCCTCATCAGATTTTCAAGAATAACAAGAAACCCATGAATTAAGAGAAGGAGTAGAATTAGCCTTTCTACTCTGGAATCCTTGTGCCTCTTGGAGTTGTAGAAATTCTGTTCTGAGTATATCAGTCTTGTGGCTATTCTTGATCGGTGCAATTCGTCTTACGTCTGCGTATGACTTGTAGCATCCTCCCAATTCTATGTGATATACCTTATGTGAATTCCCTTTCTTTTATCGCTGGCATCCTGATTATATATGGGTATTCTTCAATTTAATAATTCTTCTCTCTCCTTTAATTGCGCAGCCACTTTCTTCACGTCAATTGATTTCCGTCCTCTTTGATCCTTTAGTTAGATTATATTGTGAATATCTAATCTCCGCAATACACATGCTTGTATATATTGCTTTCTGATTCTTGGCTTTATTGTTTTCTTTTTCTCTTTTTCCTACAAAATAGAATATATGAGTAGATTCTGCATAAAAGATTATTTTTATCTTATGATTTGATTTAGGGGAAAATATATCTAAACAAACCAAATAAATATAAAATATTTATAGATTTAATATATTTTCATTCCAAAATTTATATTTATTTATTATAAAATATGCATTTATCAGCGAGAATGGGGTATATATACTCCATCCACTGTTTCATAATATAGGGCACTTCAACTAATTCATGGCAAATAAATAGTAGTTAATTCATTT
>JBAGKO010000004.1:1280172-1293537 GCA_037177275.1 Acacia concinna | reverse complement strand
CTTGCTTAAGAATTAAAGGTTTAGTCTAGTTGATTAGGCAGTCGATGCTTAAGTTATGAATCTGTTTTGATGCTAGTCAGTGTCAATGAATTGGTTAACTCAATCGATGCTTTCAATTTCAATTAATTCCAAGAGGCAAATCACAATTCATGCTAGTGGCGTGGATTGTGGTATTAAAACTAACTAGTGGTTGGTTCATTTGCCTAAGAATTTCAAATAAGTAACTACTCCAATCATTGTGAGAGCAAGGAAGATACCAAGGTTTCTAAGAAACTAACCATTATCACTGTGTTTCTGAATCAATAATTACGTTTTTCTAAGTTCAGTTGCTTGATTAGTGTTCATTCACTTCATTCCTTAGTTTACAATTAATTATAAGTAATTGTCAAATCATGATATCACTTACATTGCTGTCATTGAGGTAATTTGCTAAGTTAATGGTCCAATTTAGATTGTTCTTGGGGGAAATTAATTGATTTTAGACTTCTTGTGGAAAATGACAAAGGCCAGATTCCATTATACTATAGTTTAACTTAGTTTTCTTTGATTTTTGGGGGATACGTATGGCTACTCTTTAAATCAGGCCAACATTTGTAAATTCTTTTCGGGACAAGATTTTTAAATTTTGCATATTTTAAAGGCAATTAAGTTAAATTAATTTTTCCCTTACAAATTCTATCAACATAATATAGGTGCTCAGTTGAATGCATTGATAAATCACTTTCGTTTTAATTATATTGAGATCAGGTACCTAAAAAAACCAACACAAAATTAAAGTCTCATCTCCTCTTGTCTCACACAATAAATTTGCTTCCCATAATACCCATATTTATTAGCATAGTGTATTTCTGTGCAAGTTCAATCATTAAATAGCATGGTTAATTTCTTAAATGTGCTACAAATTTTTATAAATTAATAACTAATCAACTATTTTTTTTTAATTCTACAAATTAGTTTAGAGATCATGATCATTACAGTATGGACACGGAAACTCTTTGTTAAGATCTATATCATATAGAGCCTCATAATTTATTAAGATGAGCTATCGACTAAGATAAATATTGAGATGATCGTAAAATATAATACCAAAATATTCAAGATTTGTGGTTATGATAGCATAACTACAAAATTAAGAGCTTCAGGATCATGTGATGCCAGATCACATCATCTGATGCATTTGATTTGGCATCTTGATCTTTTGGAGCTAAGGTTGATGCTTTAAAATGCAGAAATTTTAAAGAACGATAGATGAATATCTCAGGACAGAAGCAATATCCTTGGTAGCCGTGACATCTCACACGTTTGGTGTATTCTATGATTCATCTGAAAGCACAGAAACCACAAGGTATTTAATCAGATCTTAAGCAACCAGATCTTTATGATTGGAAATTTAGGATATTCTAAATCTCTTTCCATCTAAAGTTGGGTTCTTCGCTTTGGATTTTACACGGGGTAATTATGCAGCTGCTACTTATATAAGGGACTATGTACCTAGGGGTGGGTTGCGAAACAATCATTCTCTCATTGTCGCTTATTTTGACTTTAAGATAAAGATCCAAAACAATGACGGCCCGAAGCTACAAGCCCAAGATGATTCTTTTCTGTATTAGATTATTATTAATTCGTCATTATTTATATATAAGGAACATTGTGGAACATTTGTGCTGCCTGTTTTTTATTAGGCCATGTGTATTGGCCTTGTACTATTTAATACTAAATTAAGGGTCAATGCCTCTCAAATTGAAATTAAAGGACTACAGTATTCAATCCCTTTTAATAGTTGCTTGGTATTAAAGCTCTTGTTGGCGACAATTTCCAATTTAGCTTCCTCTTTTGCATAGGATTGAGAGTTTAGACGTTATATTTACATATAATTAATCTTTCTGACATTTCAAAATTTAAATTTTACTTTCTTTATGTTTTAATTTTTGTTATATTAAACGTCTTGCCATTAGTTTTTCCTTTTAGTTGCTACAAAATTGCTAGACCAGTAAAGATCACATTACATCTAACATGCATCCAAAACTTTAGAATATATCCGCCCAAAAAATATAAAATAAAACGATGGCATATATATTACTCGGAATATTTCTAAATTTAAATTCATTTTAATGGCAAAACGTAAATCCATCTTAAATAAATTAGGGAAATTTACAATGAGGTCCACCCTAGGACATGACTGTAAATACGCGATTTCACGAAATCTATTTGATGTAAAGTCTCTTATTTAGGACCTCATTATAAATTTCCCAATAAATTATGACACATCATCCTTGTTATTCTGATGTGGTAGCTATATCAATAATCTAACGTCAAGATAACAACAAAAGATTTAATGTAAAAAAAAATTAAATTACCAAAAAAGTTCAATTTAAACTGTAAATTTCATAGGTTTATACTAAAAGATTAAAAGGCTTTGTATATATACAACTGAATTGACTGAACGTTAAATTCCATTCCTAATTGCGTCACAAAATATTGTGACAAGAATTATTGTGACATAAATTAATGATTGAATATTTCCATCTCTAATTCTTTTTATCAATTTTTTGTTATAAGAAATTTTGGGATAGAAATTAGTGACGAAAAACTCTCCAAAAACTTGTCTTTACATCTTTATTCTAAGAAGCTCCCCATAAGATGAAAGACTCTAGCAACATAGAAATGTTAATCTATCAATACCACATTAACAATACCTGCCCAAAATAAACAAAAAAAACGATTCTTATTCATAATTAACTTCCTTTGTTTTGACCAGTAGCATGTAAATGACGGAATCACCCTTGAGTACATATCAAATATTGAATAGTGTGTTCTATGTGCGTGTTTGAAAGTTGAAGTAGCTTAGCTAGTAGCTACTATTTGCATGGTAGAAAAATTCTTGTATGAACATAGTTCAACATGTCATTTGTGGTATAACTAATTAAAATATAACAACTTGGGTAATATTAATTTTAGTTGGCTGCTATAATTTACATTTATGTGTTTCTTTTAAGAAAAATATATCCCTTAATTAGGATTTCAGAAATAATAAAATAAGTAAATCTTGTAAAATCTTTTAATTTTATTAATATGCTAACTAATATTAACGAGGTTCCAAATAAACTCGTTAGTTGTTGTGTTCTAATTGGTTAGACTACAAATTACATGATAAACCGGGTTTACACAAGAATTTCTCACATAAATAACTTGAGATCTCTGCAATAGATTTTGGCATTATTTTAATTAAATTAAAAAAACTTAATGGGGGAATAAAAGCCAGAGTTAGTAGGCGCAGGGGTTGAACCAAACCAATTCGCTCAATAATTTATCAAAAATTAGAGTGAAGTACCATTCCTGCCCTCGCTTGCTTGACAAGCTTTAACTTCATTATATGTAGGGCCATATTGCAGCAATGGCAGTTTGAGCAGCATTCTGTTTAAATTTCTAAGTTTCTGTGTCTAGTGAGAGAGAGAGAGAGAGAGAGATGGAGATGGAATCCAAAGTTGAGAAGTTGGAGGCAGATGTGCAAATAAAGGCTCCAGCAAGGCAGTTTTATGATGTTTTATGCAGCAGAACTCACCACCTCGCCAACGTTTGTCCTGATAAAGTCCATGGCATTGACCTTCATGAAGGCGAATGGGGCTCTCATGGATCCATCATCTTCTGGAACTATGTCCATGGTACGTAATTAACCACTTAATCTTTCACCTACATCATATGTGTGTGTGTGTGTAGAATCACTTTTTTTTCTTTTTCAAGAAGTCCATATATTGACAGATAAATATGTGTGTGTGTGTGTAAAGAATATGTACAACTCTACTTTTGGTAATTAAAATATGCACTTGTTAATTATAACTTCAAGTGTTGATATCATATTTTCGAGTCTCCAATGTGTTTGTGTGTGTGTTTTTGAGCTTTAGAGTTCTGAAATGAGATCTAATTTTTCCAGAAGGTGCGTTTTTGTCAGAAATCAGTGCCGGCAGCACGCTTTAATTAAGTATAATTAATTGTAGATGTCCCCAGTGCTAGGGATGGTTTAAATAAAATATACGTACACGGGTTTCAAGTTGTGCGTGTTGTTTTCCAGATCCTTTTATTTATTTATTTTTTAGAAAAAGGTCAATAATATTAATAACGAGAAAACGTAACTGGATCTTTTATTTATGGGTGGGATCATCTCATTTTCCTCTTTCTCTTTTTTTGTCACAATCTCATATCTACCCTTGTAGAAGAAAATAAACGATTCATTTTAAATATGTTATAAAATTATTATTATTATAAATATGTCAATAACCCTCCCCAGATCCAGTTGTGCACTGGGTGGGCTGCTTTTTTATTGTAAATATAAATATCTAAAATTAAACTCTTAAAATTTGATATTCACATTTTATAACATCAGTACAGAAAAAAAATGAAAATTAAATATGAACTATATCCATTTTTCTAATCAAAGAGTAAACATGAAACTTCGAGGGCAAAAAAGGGATAAAGGGAAAAAGGAGAGTATATGCTACAAGAAAGTTGTGATCAATGACAAGTTTTGTTTGTGAAACATATATATACACCCACACACAGATGGGAAGAAGTGTGTGGCAAAGGAGATGGTGGAGATGGACAAAGAGAACTACAAGATGACATTCAATGTGTTAGAAGGAGATCTGTTGGAAGACTACAAGAGTTTCAGATTCCTAATGGAACTTTTGCCTCAAGAGGAAGGAACTATTGTTCATTGGACCTTAGAATATGAGAAGCGCAAAGGCCACTCTCCTGATCCTCACACTATGCTTCAGTTTGACATTGATATGACCAAACAAGTCGATGATCACCTTGCTGCTCAACCAAACGACCCTCAGGCCACCGCCAATTAATAAACTATATATATCTATAGATCTGTGTGTGTGTTGCAGTAATATATATATATATATATATAAGGTAAATAAAACTTGATCTGTGTGTGAGAGATCATCAATCTCTCATATATTGGGTCAGTGGTTAGCATCTCTCTGCTATCTTCACTTTATAATTTATGCTTTGGCTTGAGGTTTCAAGACTGTATATATAATATATATGCATGTACTGCGCACCACTATTGTGTGATAATGTTTAAGTGTGCTAAGTTTTCAGTGATAATGGAATTTATTTTTATCTTTCTTTTTTTTTTCCTTCAATTTATTTTTATCTTGCTATTTTCATATATTAGATGGTTAAGCTTAACTATAGATAATATGTTTCTGTAAAGATAAATTTAAATTAAACTTAGAAATACGTACGTTAACAATACTAATAGTAAAAAAATTATCTATAAAATAGTTCACCATAATATATATACATATATATATATATAGGTAATTCATTTTACTGATTTAATTAAGATAAAGTGATTTAAGTATATATATTTTATTGCTTATAATTATAAGTTTTGTCCTTCACTCACATGCGATTAATTGAAATTCAAAGTAACTTGATTTAATTTGATGTTTTTTGACAGAAAGAATTAAGCTAAATAATATATAAGTATGGAATTCATGAAAATGTGTTGTAAATCGCTAAGGTTAAAAGGGTGCAACTCGTTTCGAGTAGAGAAAATGCAGGAAAATCCCTGAACCCTTATGCTTTGATTGGAATTCATAACAACGTATTGTAAATTGCCAATGTGAAATAATAAAACTTGCTTCAAGTATTGTAAATTCCGATTCTAGTGAAGTAAAATCCATGAAACTTGCCCTTTTACTTTGATCTTTTAAGTGTGGAATTCGTAAAAAAGTAATGTAAATCATTAACATGAATGGCTGAAACTCGCTTCAAGTATAATAAATTCTGCTTCTAATGTTATTTTTGTATTTTTTTTCAACAAAATGCTTTTAATTTTAATTTTGTATATTTTAAAGGCATTTAGATATGTGTTCCCGACAAATTCTGTTAATATAATAATACATGATATAGTTGCTCAGTTGAATGCATGGGATAAATCAGTTTCGTTTTAATCGTAGACAAGATCATAACACGGCCACGGCCACGGCCACAAAACAACTAAAATCGCAAGTCACTCAGCTCATACTCGGTGGAAGCGGATAAACTCGATTGAGTGTGGATGAGTTTGGAATTGATCTCAGATCTGACAAAAAGCTGCCCATTGCTTCTCTGAATATCGTGGGCGCCACACCAGCCTTTTTTTTTTTTTTTTAACCGAAACCACAAGATCCATTTGATAAGGTATAGGGTTAAGGTTCAAATTTATCCAAGAAGAATTCAAATAGGAGCGTATTTGTTCTGAAAGTTTTTTTTTTGGCTCAATTCCACCTTAGAAGTTTTAAAAATGGGCAAATTTGCCACTACCGTTAGTTGACTGTTAGTTGACCATTAATTGACCAAATATGTTAAGCTGCTAATTCACAGGTCATCTACTTTATTTCTGTTAAAGTTACAATTGGTCTTGGAAGTTTTAAATCTGTTGTTTTTTTACTGTTAGTTGACTAAATATGTTGAACTGGCGGTTCACATGTCATCTAGTTTATTTTTGCTAAGGTAAAAATTTGTCTCAGATTTAAAATTCATCTTTTTAAAAAAAATTAGATTTAAAATTTCTAGGATAAATTTTCACCTTAACAAAAATACAGTAGATGACCTGTGGACTGCCAGCTCAACATATTTGGTTAACTAACGGTCAATTAATGGTAGGGACAAATTTGCCCACTTTTAAAACTTCTAAGGCAGAATTGAGCTAAAAAAACTTTCAAGCTAAATATGCTCCTACACAAATACTTCTAGAATGAATTTGCACCTTAACCTAACATATATTGCTTGCAAACATATATGCATGTATATAATAGTATATTGACATCACATGTTTTATATTTTATATGCGAAAATAATAAGACAGTTTTAGCCTTGGAAATTGATTTGCAGCTAATTTAGGTATTAAGAAGTATTCACAAATATATAGTCTTATAACGGAGAGGGCAAATAATTTGAAGATTACAGAGATGGTGATACTCTAATATTTCATTATCTTTATTAAGTTTATAATTATTTTTTTTCAGATTTGATTATGTTTAGTGAATTCATACATGAATTTAATTAAATTTTCTTAATAATCATGATGAATTATGAATACTCATAAATTTAATTGCAATGATCTATTTTTGAAATATATATAAAAACTGATGTTTTTGACATTTTTTGCATTTTAATTATAATTTTTTTAAGGGATGTTTCTTGATGAAGGTAAACTCTTACAAGTTTACGATTCAAGTTCATGATCAGGTTTACTTCAGTGTCATGAGTTTATTTAAATACGAGAGTTTGATAGCCTTTGTAGACGCAGAAACTGTGTTAATCTCTATATAATTTAGAGACTCATAACTTATTAAGATAAGCTATATACTAATATAAATTTATTAAAATAATTATGGAAAAATATAATACAAAAATATTGCAAATTTGTGGGTCTCATTGGGAAACCACAAATTCAGAGCGTTAAATTCAGGATATCATATAATGCCAGATCAAATCATCTGATGCATTTGGTTTGGCAGCTCTCTCTGAGCAAAGTTTGATGCTTCAAGATGCAGAAATTTTAAATAATGATAGATGAATATCACAGGACAGAGGAAATATCCTTGGTAGTTGTGACATCAGACTTGTTTGCTGTATTATATGCTTCATCTGGAAACACAGAAACCACAAAGTATTTCAGTGACTGGAAATTCAGAATATTCTAAATCTCTTTGCATCTAATTAAAGTTGAGTTCTCTTTGGATTTTACTTCTAGACGGGGTAATTGTGCAGCTGATGCTTATCAGGGAGTTTAAGATTCTTTGTTATTAATTTTTTTCTGTACAAGATTGTTGTTAATCCTTTATTATTCTTTTTGTATAGAATGTACTGTAGAATATTTGTGTCGCCTCTTTCTTATTGGAGAGTGTCTCTAGGCCTTGAATTATTGAATACCTAATGAAGGATCAATGACGCCTCTCAAGTTTAGAATTGTTGTGAAGATTTTGCTTCAATTGTTCATGTTCTAAATAGGTTGCCTAGCATTATCTTATAGTACGTTTCTCCCTTTGTGGTGATATATAAAAAGAAACCACTATATCCAAAACTAAAATTTTTTGGTTGTGTGCTCTTTCTTAACCTCCGGCCATATAATCAGCATAAATTGCAGTTTAGAAGTGAGAAATACACTTATTTGGGATCTAATCAATCTTATAAAGGACACAAGTGCCTAAGTCCCTCTAGGAGAATTTGTATTTCAAGGCATGTGACATTTAATAAATATGATGTCCCATTTGAAGGTGCTCCAGCAAGTTCAGTATTGCATTCCACACCTAATCCCACTACAATTACTGTACCTTTGCTGCATATACCTGCAACAATTGAAGAACAAAATTCAAACCTCTAGAGAATCGTCTAGTGTAGGTGACAACAATCTCAGTGCTCATAATGTTGAGCATAGTGTTCAATACCTTCCTTCTATGGAGATAGTGCACCTTTTATTGACTTATTATCATTGGATAGAAGAATGGTTGGTTCAGGTTCTCTTCAATACCTATGTCAATCACTTGTTCAGATATTGTCTTTACTGTGAATAAATTGAGCCATTCTTTCTAGTGCCATATTTATCTCTTTATGGACAAACTCGGGATGGCTATTGTACTCTCATTCGGAGGAGGAACATAAGGATCCAAAACAATCATGGCCCACAACTACAAGCCCATGATGATTCTTACATGTATCATATTCTCATTAATTATCTTTAATTCAATATTATTCTTTTTGTATACAATATTGTAGAACATTTGTGTTGTCTCTTTCTGATGGACAACGCGTATAATCCATGTAAATACCTATTGAAGGATCAGTGCCTCAAGTTGAGAGGACTATAGTATTGAATCCCTTTCTTTAATATTTTCTCTTCAGAAGTTCAGGATTGCTTAATTATGGAAGTACTTATAATATCTCAGGTCCAGGAACATGAACGAGTGACTGCTAATTCCTTTATTTCCTGTTTATATGCCTTCTTGTTTTTGTTTTGCTTAGTTTCTGGACGTTGTAAGATTTTCCTGAGCTATTAATAGAAGTACCTTTCGATTTGGAAACAAACAAAAACAAGTTATATACATATATATATATATATATATATAATCAATTGATGGCTAAAATCTACGAACCCGGCCCCACTAATTTTTTTTTTTTTGCACAAATTATTTCTAACATTCAAAATTTAAGTTTAACCCCTTTATTGTTTTAATTTTTGACATTTAAACCAATGCCGTTAATTTTGGGCTTGTGTTATTAAAAGAAACTGCCGCGTTAGCTTAATACATATGGCATAACATCTAATGTAAATTAAAAAACTTTCAGGCTATAATATACAAAATGTATAACAGCCCCGGACAAAAAACTTGGGTATGTTAGGTACAAGTGATTTGGAGACCAGGGAAGGGAGGAGAGGAAAAAGTTTTGTAAGTTGAATTTAAAACATTGGAAATATGAGGTTACAACACTTTAATAAAAAATATAAGATAAAAAAGTAAAAAAAAATAATTAAAAACTTTTAAAATATTACTCCCTCTAGTTCTTTTCATAATGAACATTATATCCTATAGAGATGGTCCTTCGTATAAGCAACAAATCTCTTTTGTTTGACATTTTAAACTAATCTTTTCATTTGTCCTCATTAAATATAAAGCATTCATTATATTTTTACAATAAATTTTTATTCATTATCTCTAATATACCCTCCTTGTAAATAAGGGTATAATTAAAAATAAGAATATATTTTATACATTTATTATTGGGTTAAGGTGTTTAAATAACCTTCAATATTTCTCAAAAGTGTAAAAACAACATTCAACAAATTTTGGTATAAAAAATAACCTTTAACTTTTGAAAATAGAGCATTTTGTTAGTTGACCGTTAATGACCATTAGTTGACCGTTATTCTAACATTTTAAGGTGCAAAAATAGCCATTAACTTATACCAAAAGTGCAAAAAGTAACTGTAATGTTTTTCATCCACAAGTAATTGGAGCTCGACTATTTCAACATTTATTCAAGGTGTAGGGTGACATGGATTATGTTGCTTATTCAAGTTGAAGTCCAAGAGGATTTTAATTGTGAGATAACTAGGGATGACATGGATTATTCTAATCCTATTATATGTATTTGCAATCTTCCACCTTGTATAGCCCATCAAGTATAGGCCCCTGCTGTTAGCTCATTCTCACTGCTTAGGCCCAGAGTAGTTAGGCAGCACCTCCCCTTAGATGTGCTCACCAGACTATCTAGACCCGATAGTTGGGCAGCATCTACCTAAATCCAGTTTGGCAAAAAATTATGAAAATATTCAAAAATTCATAATAAATTCTTCAAATCTCAAAACATCATTCTAATCAAGCCATGTTGTTTTGGACACCATCTACTATTTTCTAAGATTTTATGAGAATTTTTGGGACTCTCGGACCCGTTCGCATTTTTACCTATAATTTTGCGAAATTTTTTTCTCTTTGCGAAAAAAATTACAGTTACTTTTTACACTTTTGGTATAAGTTAATGGTTAATTTTTGCAGCTTAAAATGTTAGAATGACGGTCAACTAACGGTCCTTAATGGTCAACTAACAGAATGCTCCATTTTCAAAAGTTAAAGGTTATTTTTTATACCAAAAATTGTTGAAGGTTTGAGAAATGTTGAAAGTTATTTAATCCCCTTAACCATTTATTATTTTATAACAAAATCAATGTATAGCTCTGACAATGGAAGCTTACATATAAATTGATTTTGATAGTTGTGCTTACTCGGAGGGAGTAAATAGGATTAATTGAGTATTTTGAGAATGATTTTTTTTTAAAAAAAAATGTTCTTATTTTAGCAATGAGTGTCACTTATTGCAACAATTTCATTAATCTTTGTTGTTTATAATTAGAAACGGAGGGGGTAAATTATAATTGTTCAAATTTTAATGTCAAGTGGCCCACCAAAAGGTATAATGATGTGATAATACTTGAATTTTAAAAAGGAATTAGGTAAATGTGATTGTGCGGACGAGATCCATCTGATCGCAATAAAACCAAACATGAAAACTCAAACATGCCTAATTAGATTTGCAATGACTATAATAAAATATATTAATTTCTCCTATCCTAATTATAAGAGTTAGTTGAATTTTTTAGAGAATCTTAAGAAAGTTAATTAAATTATTTTAAGAGATTAAATTTTATCATTTTTTTTAAATTATGTTATTTGACTCTTGAACTAATATATAATATAATAAAATACAACATATGATATGATTAAGTAATTTAATTAGTTTTCTTAGGATTTAAAAAAAATCAATTGACTTTTATAATTATGATTGGAGAAAGTATTATATTATTGGACAAATATTTATTCTCCTAATGTCATCCCTTACAACTCAGTCTATCATTAAATGATCGATTATCCTTATTCATTTAATAATATGTGTTTGTGTATGTTTTTTTTAAAAATAATTTATAAATGTTCTTTTTGCCAACAATTTATAAATGTTACACGATAAGAAATTAAGCATAACTCGTTCCATGTTGCAATGCAGTGGTGGGAAAATGTATTTATGAAACAGAAAATGTAAAATAAACCATATCATTTACAAATATTCAATAATGTGACTTATTTTTATTAGTGTATGATGCAAAGAAAAATATATCTTTAAATCATTATGCATATTTTTAAGAAAAGCAGAGAGGATGCTTTTTTAAGGGAGAAAAATGGTACAACCACGCTTGAAATGAGATTCCCTAGTTATTTTTGAGAAAATTGGAAATTATTCCCCATATTTAAATTGTACTCCATCCGATTCTAATTATAAGATTCAATTGATTTTTTTTAAGAATCCTAAAAAAACTAATTATATTACTTTAAAATATTAAAATTTATTGTTTTTCTTAAAACTATTTTGTTTGACTTATAAACCAATAAATAATATAATAAAATACAACATACGATATTATTAAGTAATGAAATTAACTTTTTTAGAATTCTCTAAAAAAATTAATTGAGTCTTATAACTAAAACCGGAGGGAGTATTAATGACTAGGACTTAATAAATTATCAGGTTAATGGAAAAAATTTCCTTGAAAATTTTCATTGATGGCAATTTCTCATTGGAAGTTCTTTTGGAGCAATTTTGCCCCCAGCCATTATCTCCGTTAATTTTGACCACTAGTTGACCAAATATGTTGAGTTGACAATCCACATGTCGTCTACTTTATTTTTGTTAAATCAAAATTTTCCTTAAAAGTTTTAATTTTAACTTTAAAAATAAATTAGATGCCAAATAGACTTTTAGGGCAAATTTTTATCTTAAAAAAATAAAATAGACAACATATGGATTACTAGCTCAGCATATTTGGTCAAATAATGGTTAAAATTAACATAAATAATGGTCAAAGGTAAAATTGCCCCTCTTAAAAATTCTGGAATCAAATTATCCCCTGAAAAACTTTTAGGACAAAATTACTCTTCGATAAAAACTTTCAGAACAATTTTGCCCTTTAACCATAAATTCTTATACATAAACAAACAATACTCCACAAAGTTTCACCCCCAGTGTTTTTTTTTTGAAAATGATCAATTTACATTAAGATAAAAAGGTTACAAAAGCAAAATGAGATGTTAGGACACCTATTTATATATCATGGGCAAGCCTAACAAGGAAAGTATGGCAGATACAAATGAGATAGGGAAAAAATCAACAAACGTAAAACCGAACCGGACCTAAGGCCGGTCCAGTCTGAAGCTTTGACTGTTAGTCTACAACTCGGCCGAAAAAAAAGAGAAAGAGCAAACAAGCATGGTAAAGAACGAAGAACGAAGAATAGAGAGAGAAAAGACGCAAACGTAGATGCAGACGCGGAAAAATTAAATACCAATGGCTGAACAAAACATAGAAACCTGGGGTTAAGAACCAAAGATTGGAGATGTCTGAGATAATGGAGTTGATGAAGGACTGGCAAGTCAGTAGCTGAACAGATTAAGAGGAGACATAGTAAAAAGAAATGGGAAGAAGAGAGAAGAAGATGAAGTTGAAAATGGAATGTACCGGAAAATCGAAAAATGAAAGATGAAATACTGAAGAAGTAAGGTGGGTCTGTAGAAGTCTGTAGTGTAACACCTTAACTTAGACCTTCTTTAGGTCACTTAACGTCCTTTAGAGTATTGCTACACGTGGAAATACGTAAAAATTAAAACTTTTATTTTTCTTTTGTTTCCGATGGTACCTTTATTTTCCAAACAATAATTATGGTCAATGAAGGTAATTCGCAACTTAACATAACGTTTTCCAAAATCCTACTAAATAGTCCTTTATGGATTTTCAAGGAAAACTATTTTCATAATTCTCTTA
>JBAGKO010000004.1:1263805-1280072 GCA_037177275.1 Acacia concinna | reverse complement strand
CAACTTTATAATTCCTCTAAGATATTATATTAATTTTCTCCAATCCCAGTCTAGAACAACAAGGCCTCTAAATATCTTATTATATAATTAATTTCTGGCTTAAAACCCGATCCAGCCAAAAATTAATAAAATAATTAAAAATTCACTAAAAGTTCATATGGCCTCTAAACATCATTTAGACTGTCGCATGATATTCTAGATACTCTAAAACATTTTCTAAGATTTTATGGAAATTTCTGAGGCTTTCAGACCTATGCAAAATTCAACCTCTAACTTTTTTCAAATTTTTACTTTTTGTACATAAATCATTGCCCGTACTTCACTTTAAAAGTTATGAGATATTTCAGTCTTCTACAGATTAAGGCCATCTATCCATCCCAAATATCTCATCTAAACCCAAAAAAATTAGGGTAGACCCTCAGTCTACCCCAAAACTCTCTATTTAAATCTAAAATTTTTGAGATGTCACACTTTAAGACCTCTTAGTAATAGATAAAATTGATATAATTTTTTAGTTAATATATTGGGTTCTCATGGACTTATTGCCATTTTCCCAAAAACATTTAACCACTTCGGTCCATTACTGACTACTCAAACCGTCCATCCAACATCCACCTAGGAAAACAACTGTTCCTGCCACAATCTACCAAAGCCCTCAAAAGGAGCGAACTTTTCCTTTGTCAATCCTTGAATTTCAATCCCCTCTCAGGAGTTCGAAGTGTCCTAGCTCCTTCCCCTTTTGCTGATTTTGGCTCTATCTTTAATTGCGTTTCTCTCCCATTTCTCGCTTCTGGATTTCTTTCAACTTATTAGTAGAAGCCTAGTTCTCGCACAGTACTCGTGGTGGTTGGTAGTGACAATCTGTTTTTTGAACTATAATGGCAGTGTTGACGCTTCTTTTCCTAGTAGCAGTCGCTGTTGCTGCTGATGAAGGTAAGTTACTAGTTATCCCGTACTTCCCTTCTGTGATATTTACTACTCGTCTTTCTATATCATTATGTGAGACTGAATTATCTGATTGCTATATCTATCTGTGTTCCTTAATTGGTTTTTGCTACTGTAATTGCATGTCTGAACGAGATATGGGTTTCGTTTCTAATTTTTCACTATTAGCAGTATAGAGAAAATGGGGGTATAGACTTTAAGTTGCATTGATTAGTATGATCTTCTTTCGTTGTGAGCCTTGCAACTCTGCTGGACTGTGTAGTGTGGGTAATTAGGTAATTAAATTCTTAACCTCATGTTGATCACAAGCTTTCTAGTCAAAATTGTATTGGTAATTGTTAAAAAAGGTTCTTCTGATGTGTGACCTAGCCAGTACCTATCATCTGTGAGTATGTTACTCTAATTTCAGTTGAATCCCTGTTTCCTTACTTGTATGCCACACACAGGGTGACAAAAATTTACCTTGAAATGTGTCATGGTTCATGATCAAACTTCTATTGTATGTTTCTTCACAGGTCACTGATGAGTTAATTAGGCGTAGGGAATATATTACTAACTTGATGAACAATTTGATCATGCAACTATATCAGATTCTATGTTAAAATAGCTTCTTCTTGTTTTGGTCATGCATATATTTTTCTGAATACTAGAATGTTAAAATAACTTCTTTTTTGGGTCATGCATATATCTTTCTGAATACTAGAAGAATTATTCGATGTTTCATTTTCCTTTTGGTCTCAATATGGCATGAAATTCTTCTATGCCAAGCTCCAGAATTTTCACTTGCGGCATGCAGCAGAATACAAACCTCCTCCTCTTGGATGGTTTAGTCATCTAAAATCCTACATCTGTGTCTGCGTTTTTGCTGCAGAAGCTTTTATTGGAATCAACATTGGTACAGCTATTACTGACATGCCAAGTCCAACACAGATTGTGGCACTTCTTAAGGCTCAGAATATCCAACATGTTAGACTCTATGATGCTGACCAGGTCATGCTTCTTGCACTTGCCAGAACAGGAATCCGTGTAACTATTTCTGTTCCAAATGAACAGATCCTTGCCATTGGACAGTCCAACGCCACCGCAGCAAACTGGGTTTCTCGCAATGTTGTAGCTCATGTTCCTGCAACCAACATTACCTCCATAGCTGTTGGATCTGAAGTACTAACTACCCTCCCAAATGCTGGTCCAGTCCTAGTCTCTGCCATAACATTCATTCACTCTGCACTTGTTGCCGCTAATTTGGATCAGAAAATTAAGATCTCTACTCCACACTCTTCTTCTATCATCCTTGACTCATTCCCACCTTCCCAAGCTTTTTTTAATCGCACTTGGGATCCAGTTATGGTTCCCTTGCTTAAATTTTTGCAATCAACAGGTTCATTTCTTATGCTCAATGTATATCCATATTATGATTACATTCTAGCTAATGATGCAATCCCATTGGATTATGCATTATTCCGTCCCCTGCCTCCAAATAAGGAAGCTGTTGATGGCAACACTCTCCTGCATTACACTAATGTCTTTGATGCTGTTGTTGACGCTGCTTATTTTGCGATGTCATATTTGAACTTCACCAATATCCCTATTCTGGTGACTGAGTCAGGATGGCCCTCCAAAGGTAGCTCATCTGAGTCAGAGGCAACGCTTGATAATGCAAACACTTATAATAGCAACTTGATCAAACATGTCCTTAACAATACAGGGACGCCTAAACATCCTGGAGTTGGAGTTAGTACTTATATTTATGAGCTTTATAATGAAGACATAAGGCAGGGTCCGGTCTCAGAAAAGAACTGGGGGCTTTTTTATCCTAATGGAGAACCAGTTTATGTCTTACATTTGACTGGTGCCGGTACTGTGTTGGCAAATGATACAACAAATCAAACCTTTTGTGTTGCAAAGAATAATGCAGATATCAAGATGGTACAGGCTGCTCTTGATTGGGCTTGTGGACCGGGGAAAGTGGAATGTTCAGTGTTGCTGCAAGGTCAACCATGTTATGAACCAAATAATGTAGTTTCACATGCTACATATGCTTTCAATGCATATTATCAGAAGATGGATAAATCTCCAGGGACTTGTGATTTCAAAGGCGTTGCCATTATCACCACCACAAATCCAAGTATGACATCTTCTGTACATTCTTAGATAAACACCAGTGAAGATGACTGCAAAGGATGTGTAGATTTAGGGAGAAAAACAGTTAAATGCCATCATTATAGGGAATGAAGAATAGCGTTTGCATCTGATAATTGAGTAGTATTTAGTGTGGAGATTTCAGACTTCCTGTGGACAATTTTGTTGCATTAGTTTTGTTCTTTATTGTCCTTTTTGTGTAGATTCACATTTGTTACGCTTATGAGACTTTTGCATCAGCATTTAACAGTTTCAAATTTAAGGTTTATAGCATGTTTATTTTAACTGAGATTTGTTATATTATCATGCAGGTCATGGTTCCTGCGTCTTTCCTGGAAGGTAAGATCTCAAGTTTACTATTGCTGCAAGCTACTTGTTATTATATTGTAAATAATCTGACATCTTTGTAATCTGATGGAATTCCACTTTGAGTAGCACATGTAATTCTTATAATGTTTGAATGACGCAGTCCTTTCTCCTCTCAAAACCCTTTTGTAAGGGCAAAATTTCCAATTTGTGAGATGACCATACATAATTTTGCCAAACTATTCTTTCTTATTCCTTCTTATCTTTCTCTGTTTCTGTGAACAACAGTGGTGGTAAAAACAGAACCAGCACAAATGGCACGTCCCTGGCACCATCTTCAAATTCTACATCATCAGGCTACTTTTCAAAATACCATCATAATGGTGAATTCTTCACAAGCACTTTGGTCATAGGTTTGTTATCATGGAGTGCAATTGTCATGTAAGATAGACAAATTTTTATCTCCGCATTTAGTATTGGAATCATCAGTATCATGGAGGCGTGACCTTCAGCTGCTGCTTTTGAGAGATTGCTGCAAAAGCCAATTTTGTTTTTCCTGCTCCAATTTTGTTTTTCCTGCTATTGAGGATTTAAAGGGAGATAGCTTTCATTAAAATGTATATTTTTACATCTGTATAATGTATGTCTTTATTTGATTTTTGTACAAACAACCATTTGTGGAATCACCAGGGTGGCTGGAGGCCGCAATATTTATAGCTCCATATAAATAGTACACACACATATTGATATTGATTGTTGATATTGATAAGCCTTTATATTGATTATTTGTATTCTTTGGTTTGTACTGTAATTATTCTCTCTCATACAACTAAATCACCATGGAAATGATCTTCAATTTGCATCTAAAATGCTGGACAGACCCATTGCTCTCCCATAGTGATGAAGACGACCCGTTATTAATTTGTTTTAAAAAATCATAGTAACTAAAAAATCCAAAGATTATATAAGTTGTAACATGCATGGGATCTGTTTACCCACGTTTACATTACATAACTAATATTATGCAAAGCGACAGAATTGACATAGAGCTTCTAGAATTTTCCAACAAAGGCATTACAAAATGAGTAGAGTAATATGTATAGATCTGTTTCTTCTATTTTGCATTCATTTTCTCCTTCCTTTTTCTCTCTTCATTACGTAAAGGCAATTTATCAGCACTGGCATCAGAAGAGCCAAATCCTATTAAAACTCATTGTCTCTATCAAATTATACATGATCACAAGTACTTTCTCCAAATTGAAACACAATATTGACAGAAGTAAAACTAGAAGAACTAAATTTAGACATTATAACACGAGAGGGACTGAAAAAGTGTGTATAAACTCTCTAAAACACAATATCACTATATAGATAATAGTCAACAAAATTGTCATCATAAAGCTGCAAGAGGAATCCAGGGGTGTTATCATTGCACCACCAGTTATTATGTTGCTTGCAGTATGGCTTCTCACAGACACTACACTTAGGAAACTGAAACCAACACTCTGAACACAAGAAATCTGCACCCCCAGATGCTACTATTGATCTAATGCATCCACCACAGTTCTCACACCTTGGAATGCAAAAAGTGCAAGCCCTACATTCCTTGCTCTTGCATTTCCCTCTAGGGCAGTCATAAACCATTCTGACCTCAAAGCACATAGGACATGTTTGCAAGTCAATAATCTGATGGCTTTCTTTGGGCTTAAAGGCAGAGAAATTGAACCTTTCATGGTAAAAGATAGAGTGTTGTTTTTGAAGCTCCTTTAATGGCTGATTCTGATCTTTTGTAAGGTAAGAAGCGAGTATGTCAATGTGCTGCTTCTTGAAGTTGTAGATGCCATTTATCCTCAGAATGCTTAGGTTGTGGCTTCCTTGGCACAGAATTTTCACAGCTGATAGTACTCCTTTTGGGGTTATGCCAGTGCATGCCGGTATATAGAGCTACACAGAAATTAAATGCATTCAGAATTGGGGCAGTAGTCCAATATTGCAATATTTGGGAACATGTGCCAGTTAGAGTATTACGATAATCCTCAAAATTACTTTTCTGGATGAAGTTAGAGTGAATTGAAAAACAGAGGATTAATTGGACCACAATGGCTTTGCTCAAAATGACCCGGTTTTCTTTATAAAAATGGGAATCCAGACCCTGGATGTTTCCTAATTTTATTATGAACAGATCTAATACCACAACAAAGTAAGTCACTAATTTTTAGCTCACATGATTTTATTTATTTACGCAATTCAATCCCATGATGAAAATCAATATTCTCCTCTAATTTGTCCCCATCATTCCCATCCCCTCTTATCCCCGGTCAACCAATCCTATCTGGTGTGAAAATTACGAAGAGCTCATCATAGCAAATAAGACTCGAAAATCTGGAAAAATTGGTCTTTGCAAATCAAACCTTGTTTATGAAAGGATTTTCTTCAACGACCTTTTGAAGGCCAATGTCAGTGATGTTCTTGCAGTTCATCAGCGCGAGACTGGAGAGCCTACCGTTGGCCTTGGCAGCGATTCTGATGAGAATCTGATCGGTGAGCTTGGAGCTGAGAGGACCTTCGACAAGAAGGTTCAACCAGGGTAAAACGTCGTCGTTTACGGCATCGTTGAGTGATTTGCAGACGAGAGACATGGCGAGGAGCTCGTAGAGAGGAAGGTAAGGGAGGACGAAGAAGAGAGCATCGTGAAGTCGCTCTGAATCAGAAGGTTGCGATTGATGGGCGACGAGGGTGAGAGTGGAATCAGAAGGCTCCGATGAATGCACCATTGTTATGGTCTCTTGAGTCTCTGGCTGTGAACCTTTACCCTTCAAAGACGATATTTTTGAGAAAGAAGATCCAGTTTGCAATAGTGTGAGACGTCAATGCTTTTGTTTGTAGCGTCCTAATTTATCTTTTTGACCTTTTGCCCGGGTTGGCCCACTTGAGTCGTAAGCAAGAAGAACCCAAATGTTGGGGGAGGAGAAAAAAATTGAATAATAATGATAAAAACAGTAGAGGGGAAAAAATGTCGAGGGAGAATATATGTCTAAGTTACTCCCTCATTCCCAAATTATAAAAAGATAACTATCATCTTTTTTTTATTCTAAAATATAAAAAAATTATTTGATAAATATATTGTGTTTTGATTCATTTTTTTTTAATTTTGCCTTTATTTAATATCAATATATTAATATTTGTATTAATCATAAAAATTAGAAAAAATTATATAGAGATTTGAAGTTTACATCAAAGAGGTCTTGTAGAGTTGTCAATTGCATCTCTGAGATTGTTAATAACAATTCTATGACAGCTCCTAAAGTTGTTAATAGAGACTTAACATTAATTTTTTATGTTCTTGGGATCTCTTTGACGTAAATTCCTTTATTTGGGATCTCTTTATAATTTTCCCTAAAAATTATGATTCTCTAGGAGAGAAGAGGGGGTGGGAGAGAAAGAGTGATGTATTTTAATAATAATATTCTCTCTCTTATTTCATATCTCCTCATTCATAAGGGTATTTTAATAAAAAATGTGTAAAAACTCTTATATACTTATTGTTTTTAACCACACTTCAAATCAAGAGATTTAGTTAAACATCTCTTATAATAATTGTTTTTAAACCCAGACCAAACCAACCAATCCAACCTAAGAACCAAGGACCCAGTATCAAAATTGGTTCAATGACCTATCCAGTTTCCATAACCTTACTTATATTAATATGGAGTGAGTAACACTTTAATTAATCAATGAAAGAAATTAATTGAGAGGAAAAGAAGTACAAATGTAGAGTAATATGAGATCTTACATAAAGAGACTAGTCAATTCAAAAAATCTAATCTTATTAATAAGGACGGATGGAGTAAATATTAAGAAACATTTCTTTTCAATATGAAAAAACGAGATGAAAAAAAATAATGAAAAATTGTATTAATTGGAGATGGAGCTAAAATTGGTTGAAAAAACAGCAGGAAACCGCTACCTGAATCTTATTTAAAGAAACCACACCAAATTTAAATTTTAAATTTTACATAAAAGATGGGACGGACGGAGTATATAGTAAATTAAAGAAAAAGCTTATATAATTTCCACCAAGTTCTAAACAATAGGCTAACTATTATTTTTCAGGAAAAAAAAAAAAGAAGGCTAGCTATTATTTAGAAAAATCATTTATTATTCATTAATGCTGAGATAGTGAGATGGTTGTATAGTCGCTGGCAAAGAAAAAAAAAAGAAAGAAAGAAAGAAAAAGAGATGGTTGTGTAGTCATATAATAAAATTAACATTTATAATTGTTAGATCCTATGTTTTGATGATTACTAAATTTAGTAGGATTTGTAAACAAGTTTTTCATGATAATAAACTATAGAGAAATTACTTAAGTAAGTGTACTTGAGTAATATTTATTTAGTACAATCAAAGGAAAATGTTTTTGAACTAAGTCAGAAACTTTATTGGTTTCCCAGCCTTGAGGGTAAGGTTGATCCTCGAGAGTGACCTTCTTTTCTATAACAACTAGGTTTCTGACTAACCTTACTACAACGGCCAGATTTTGGCAAAAACCTTGTAAGTTGGTCAAAATGAGTCCCAGCCTCGAGGGTGAAAGCCAGCCTCGAGGAAAAAGACCTTAGACCACAACAGTCAGGTTAGGTCCCAACCTTGCTGAGGTTGCAAGGTTGGATCACAATCTTGCTGTTGTAAAGTCTTGAGCCCACCATCGAGGGTGAGTATCCAACCTCAAGCATGCAGGTCCTTTCAAGGCTAAGTGGATAACCTTGTGAGGTGGTGCAAGGCTACTCATGTAACCTGGCTAACCATTTGCTCTCAGGCTGTTTTAGTCGCAACCTGGGATTTCTAAAGTCACAACCTGAACTTCACCATTTTTAAGGTGCTCTCGAGTTGATTTAGTCGTGACATGAATTTTATGAAGTCACGACCTGAAATTAACAACCTTGCATGTGAAGCTAGGGTAAAAGGAAACCTAGCTGTGCATTGTATAACCTGGCAAGGTTACTCAACCTCAAGAGAGGACCCTGACCTCGAGAAAACGAGAGTGTAAGGCAACCTTGCAAGGCTACCAAGGAACTTGGTTGTGTATTCTCATAACCTTGTAAGGGTGAGCAACCTCAAGGTTACTCTATGACCCCGAGAGTGGTAAGTATATTTTAACATGCTCTGATTTTAAAACACAAAACCTCAAGGATTGATTCCTAACCTTAGGGGAACAAGCTAACATTGTTCTAAACTTTTCAAAGACCAACCTTGAGTACATTTTCTATCCTCAAGGTTTCTATACTATGATTGCTTGTGACCTCAAGGTTAAGTTTCAACCTCAAGGAAATATTAACTTATAAAATTCTCAAGGAAACTTCCTTCAAACTTTTCTTATGTTAAATTGTGATTAAAACCTCGAGTCTACTGGTTTTTATTGAATAACCTCGAGGATGCCATTCAACCTCAAGGAAACTTCACATTTTGGTTTTCCAGAAAAACAGAGCATCGTAGTGTAATTCTTTCAATCATTCTAGAATTTATTTTATTGATACCCATTTGCTTCTAACCTTTGCTAATAACTAATAATACATCTAAGAACATGTTATGAAACATTTGGAGAAGTTCGAATGACAAATCAAGTAAAGTGAAGATTGTGTTAGAAGCATTAAATGCAACTTACCTAATATGACTAAAGTCTTCATCTTCCTTTCTTCAACAACTTAAACGGATATATTTATGACCAAGGAGGAATATTCTTCAACGTACACTGACCAGAGGAATGATGAAATGTCAACGGCTACAAACCGAAGTTCAACGGATAGATCAACTGATACAATTCCTCGGACTATAAATACAACATCATTTATGACGAGCAACTAACAATTGAGCTATTCATATGAATCATTAATTTCTTGAGTGTGTTGTATTTATTCTATCATTAATTTCATTCTGTACTTCAATGTTAATCATTCAACTCTATTGAGAGAGTAATTATTATTTTCTACCAACTCTTGTAAGGTACTCAAAGTTGGGATACTTTGAGTAGGGACATGGATTGTATCTTGTAAAGGGGAGTGATCCTTAAAGAGTCAATTGAGTCCGTACTGAGGCACCAAGAGCCCGTTCTAATCTTGGGGTATAGTAGAACTCAGTGGTAACTGAGAACTGGACATAGGTCAAGAGTTTAACCGAACCAATATAAACTTTTGAATTCTTGCCTTTCACAGCAAAATTTTTTAAACACCCAATTCACCCCCTCCCCCTCCCCTCTCCTTAGGTGATACACTTGCTCTTTCAAAATGAGGGGGTAAATGAGATTTCACTTTTGTATGGCTGGCAGCCTCTCATCTGCCTAATACTTTTGGATTTCAACGATAAAACATATTGACAACATTTAAAGTGAAAATAACCAATTCCTTCACATCAAACTTAGCGTCAAATATCATTCTTCTAATAAACTAGAATTGGAATGTGGTTGGCGGGAGCCGTGTGAAGAAGATATGCAAGAGTGGGGCAAAACCACCACTTATTTCAACAATTTAATAGAACCATAAATTGGCGCTTTTACCATAAATTCAGTTAACAATTATAATGTGTGATATACTTTATATTCTTTCATAAATGTGTCTTTAATCCGTGATGAATATCAATTTGATACACGAAATAGTTAGAGATCAATACGTTTCTTATTTTCATTTCATTTTCTTTATTTATGTCATCACGATAGCTTTGTTGTCTTGTATATATACATATATAATAATTTCATAGTGTTAACCATGTGTATCACTCTTACTGTGTTATACCTTGTTTGTGAGTTGCCAACTTCAATGGTGGAACTCGTGGACAAAGGATTGTGAGTAGTAACCATAATAGTGGAGAAATCCACTCTAAGCTTGTTGGCCATTATGCTAAGACCATTGTGTAAACAGCTCTTCTACTAATCATGACCAAAATTCTCAACATATTGCACATAATACACACACACCCCCTGAATTAATAATTAAAATATGTGATGGATGGGCGAAACGATTTAATATTAGCCATAACAGATTGTTGCATGAAATTGATGCAAAATTATTAGAAGAACATGAGTTTATAGTCTCTTCCTTAGGGTTGTAATATCCCAAAATTCCCACATAGAAACTTAGTAAATGATTATATCAATAAATATAGAATTTTGAGGGAATTTTCACAAAAGTGTTGTGGATGCAGTCAGGTTCTCATA
This sequence comes from Acacia concinna, assembly GCA_037177275.1. Classification (NCBI taxonomy): domain Eukaryota; kingdom Viridiplantae; phylum Streptophyta; class Magnoliopsida; order Fabales; family Fabaceae; genus Acacia; species Acacia concinna. Next base: position 1,269,478 of record JBAGKO010000004.1, on the reverse strand, counting down.
CGATTTTGGGTGACCAAATGATGTTTAAAGCTCATGATATTTTATAGGATGCAAGTAGACATCCTAAGCTTTAAATTGATATTTTAATCAAATTAATTAGATTTATATGCTAAGAGATATGAATTTTTGAAATTTTCCTAGTAGAATTTATTGATTTCATGAGCAGTGTCCAGAAATAAATTTTATAGGAATTTTATGATTCCAATTGATCCAAGAAATTATTTTTCCCTAAACTAGGCTCAATAAGAAACATTTGGACTTTAGAATCACATCAATTAGACATACGTACAATTAGTTATGAATTTTCAAAGTTGGATGAAAATTCTGTCCATAAACCTAAAATTGTAAGAAGGTAAGAGCAAAATGGTCATTTCCCATATAAACCTACTGTTAACTCATCTTTCATCTTCTCTAGCCTCTGTTTTTTATCTATAACCATAAGAAATAGAGAGGGAGGGAAAGCAAGCATACAAAGAGTCCAAACCTTCAATTCTTGAGGTAAGTTACCGTAAAATACCGATTTCTTGTAGTTTTCGGTACTTAGGACCTCTCTTAACCATTTTTCCCTAATTAATTTGTGGATTTGAACACAAAATCAGAGGGAACGGAGAGAGGACACATTCAACCCTAGAGAGAGGAAGTGAAGAAAATCAAAAGTAACTTTTGAAACTTTGATTCAATCGGTATAAGCTTAATGTTGTGGCTGATTGTGGTATGAATCTGTGACTATTTTCTTTGAATTTTGATTTGGGGAAATGATGAAACCTAGCTGTTATGCTGCCAAAATCTCCTCTAAATCATGTGTGGTTAGTGTATAAACGAGTAAATACCGATTAGGAGCGGAAAAGCATAGGTTTAATCGGTTGATTTCAGAAAAATCATATTTTTGGATATATAAGGTTATATTTTGGCCAAACAGGAGAAATGGGGGTTAGAGATGGAATTTGACAATTCTAATGGTTCCATTGCATTCAGAATGGAAAATTAAGGGGGATTATGTTGGCCCCAAAGTCTGAAAAGCCCCAAACGCAAAATGACAAAAATAGGTTTAAAAACCTAGACTAGGACTGCTAAGGATGGTATAGTCATTTGATATTGAATTTTTCAAAACTAATGTTAAAAATGGATTCTACATGCGAAATTGTATAGGGGTAGGTCGTCTCATAATTTTTGAAAAAGTGAAATCACACCGAATATAAAAAGGAAGTAGACCGGTACCTTAAGGATATTGTTGTGATTGGCTGTTTTATGGAGAAATAATAAATCTTAGGTACTTGAAAATAAACTTGGATGAGTAGTTACTCATTTGCATTGTATTTGGATTTATAGGATACGATATTTGCCTGAACAGGATTGAAAAGTCGATAGGACTGCTAGACGCCAAAAAGCCTCAGGTAGTCATAATAATTATGATATACTGCATGTATTGTATGCCATGCATGAGACTGAGACACGGGGATGCCCTGGATACGGTGTGATTCTTTAGAGTCCACTGTTAGACTGAGATGGGCTGATGCCCATCAGATGGTGTGACCACTTCTAGCTCACCACTGGCCTGTGATGGGCGGATGCCCATGAGGCTGAGGCGGGAACGCCCGTGAGGCTGTATGACTAATTACGGTCTACCGTGGGACTTGAGTCATGCATTACACTATGCATTGATATGATGATGACTTGAACTTTGCATATGTTTTGATTATACTGATGATTGTGATATGATGATGTGGATGGTTACTTTGCATGTTTAGTATGTTTGCATTTATTATGACTGACTGTCTATTACTACTGAAATTCCTGTGAATCTCACCCTTTTTCTTAAATTTAATTTATCCAATTAGAAGTAGCAGTTCACGAGGCAAGCATCCAAAGACAAGATTTTAGATGTCTGAGTCTCAACCAACAAACTCTTTTTTTTTTTGCTTTCGCAAGGTATCCCCCAACCCGATAGGCCAAGGACTAATCCTCTGCTCATTATGGGTTCCTCTATGGGAACGACAGCTGGCCAGGAGATTTAATGCTACTCCATACCCAAGGCCAGGGATCGAACCCTTGACCTTTTGATATGCCTAGTTAGTTTCTCTTAGGAACTTTTGAGGCACTATATATAAATGTAATAAGCTGTGTAATCCTGTGGAAAATACTATATGCATTCCAAGTTTGTATAAATATATTAGTACTATTTTATGCTATTTCCTGCTCATTTATGAACTGCGCTTCAATACTCTCATAAATGTGGAATCAAAAGAGGGGTTTGACAAGGATGATGATCAACAATTTTTTTGTTATTGCCATTATGAAGTAGCTTTTGGATGAACTAGTAAACATAGGCCAATGGTATAGTTATTTTCATTTTCAAAATTTTGATTGAGCTAGCCAAATGAATAGTGTTTTGTTGAAGATGTACCTAACAACTAGGATGATTTCTAAATTTCTCACTTTTCTTATAAATTCAAATTATTACTTAACTATTCCTTCATGTGCTTCGTTCTTTTTAAGCAATCTATATTAAGTAATTTTAAAAGTGAACATTTCCCAGTTACTTGTGTGTTTCTTTAGCATCATTTAAATTTTGATTAAATTGGTTGCTGCAGTGGAGGGTTGCTGCAGTGGAGTTTTACTGCCTTGCCACCTGAAGTGTGCATCAATTTGACTCATTGGATCAATTTCTTGCATAATTTTGCTGTTGCGTATCACATTTCCTAAGTGCAATTGCTCTGTTGCCTTTTGTAATTCTGCAAATCTAAGTTGCACATTGAAATTACTGAAGTTAGTTACTGAAAGTGAGTTTGCATGTTATGTTACCAATGAATTTTTGGGCACTTTTATATCAATATTGCTAAATTGCTAAATCCTCTGGATAGCTCTGTCATTGCTTCTCCATTCTGGATTTTAGTGTGTTCTACCTGAATTCACACATGCAGATTTGATGTTCCCTTGCTCAATTTGAGCTTAGCTTCTGGATTTAAGTCAGATTTGTTCTGGACTTGCATGGTTATTATTATTTCATTTTCCATAGAAGAAGCTTCATAGGAGTATAATACTGAAATTCTGCATTTCTGGACTTGCAGAATATGGCTGGTTTTTAATCTGAGCTCAATAATAATTGTGTGCTAAACTTTCAATTGCATATTATTTATTGCTGATTTGCTAAAGTTCTGGACAGAATTAATTCTGCAAGATTACTCAGTGCTGGGATCAAATTTTGTTATTTCCAGTTCTCTACACTCTGCATAATCTAGTGCATGTTTGACTTCTGCAATTGGCTTAATGTTGCATGCTGAGATTGTTCTTCTCGTACTCAAAAACAGTTTACTTTCTAGAATTAAGTAAATCTTGCAGTGGTTCATTCAAATCTCAATTCTGAACTTATATACTAGTGCTGATTCATTTTGCCCAAGTGAGGCTACTTAGGAGTGGATTGCTGAATTGACTCAATTTTACCAATTTGTGGTCATTTTGCTGGAAATAACAGTCCGATTGCTATTGAATTTAGGTTGCTATTGTTGATTAAGTGCATAGGTATTCAAAGCTGCATAACTCTCTTGCCTGCTTCTGGTTTCTTTTGCTGCATCATGCTCAATTAAGATATTTTTGAAAATTTCTGTTCAGAATTTGTATTATTTGGTGCATTCTAAATTGCTAATCATATTGTGCCCTTTGGTATTCCAAATTCAATTCAACTGAATTGAATAGCTAATCCTATTGTGCCCTTTGATATAATGTGTTTGGTATTCCAAACACATTGATTGCTGATAAAATTCTAAAATTTTTGCTAAAATTTGCTAGTTGCTTGCTAATTCTGTTATAAGTTGCTACAATTCTGTCCATAATTAGTTCATTTATGTTCCAGAGGCATATTGTATGCAACTAAGTCCATTTGGTCTTCAATTGTTTATTTTTGCATAGTATGATCTTTGGATTTTTTTGAACATACCACACTAATTGCTTTATGACATCTTGAATCATTGTTATATTGCAACATCCTTTTTGGTACTTTTTGCAATCCGTAACTCTTGGCATTCTCACTTGATTCATTACCATAATTCATTAATTGAAACTTGCTCAAATTGTCATCTACTACCTAGGGCAATTGTAAGACTTTTTTTTTCTTGAAAATTGGCATGATTTGCTCATAATTCTTGTCGCCATTAAAAGCCAATCTTGCTTAGCATACTTGCACTACATCTTGACCCTTTCCTGCTGCAATTTCTTGAAAAATAGCTTATTTTGTATCATATTTGACTAATGTCACAATAGATTTTGTAAAACATTTTTACTGTGATTATTACGACAAAAGCATCCGAATTTTCTGTCTAAATCAAGTACCATTTTGTTGAACCGTTGTAGCATGACTTTCACATGATTCTTGTTCATTTTCTGCTTTCTGCATCTAATCTTCTGAACTGTAGTTGATGGACCTTTGACAATCATATCATACACATTGCTTGCTAAAATGTAGCTACATTGTTAGTGCTCAAGCTGCTGGCGAAACTCAGAAGAGATCTAAGCTGGAAATTTCCCTTTCTACTCCCTCTCAGAAGGTGAAATCTATTGGAGAATAACCACCTCCCTCTTGAGCATTTAACAGAAAAAATTCCAAGGCAAACGGTTCAGAAATGAGAGAGATATTCGATCTCGAATGACGGTGTTTCCCCTTACTCTGTTCACACTTTTTACTTCTGATTGAAATTGGAAATCAGGTTATCTTCCATAAAAATCAATAAAAACTCTCTAAAATGCATATAATTACATGGTAAAAATAGGAATTATCAGTTGGTCATCTAAAATATAGGGTATTTTTTATGAGAACTTTTTCTCTATAATATAAGTTAAATAGATAGTTATTAAGTACCATGTTTAAATTTTACTGATATTTTTTAGTTGTACCCATTGAATATGAAGAAAAAAGAGAGTGGGTGTGACAAATATGAATAGAGGTGAAGTTGATTTTTTTTCCCCAATTCAATGTGTTAAACCATTCTTTATTAATTTCAATGAGTTAGTTGAAAGTCACCAATATTTTGGACCATAGGAAGTATTTATTTGGTTTTATTTATATATACTACGATAAATTAATACTCACTCCCCCTTGTCTTATTTATAAGTATGCAACATTTTCTCACATAGGGTTGATATTTAATGCTTCTTTGGCACCCTTTTTATATATAAGTAACATTTTATATATAAATTATTCTTTGGTATTTAATGCACTTTTTTCTTTTTTTTTACTCTCAATTAGTTATATGTATAGTTCATATCTTGCCACTAAATTGCTGACGCACATTGAGGTATGTCTATTTATTTATCTATATATATATTTTATCTTGTTCTAATTATAAGGGCTCGTTGATTTTTTTGGAAAATCCTAAGAAAGCTAATTACATTACTTAATCATATCATATATTGTGTTTTATTATATTATACATTAGTTTATCATAAATCAAACAACATAATTTGAAGAAAAATGACAAATTTTAATATCTTAAAGTAATATAATTAATTTTCTTAAAATTCTCCAAAAAAGTCAATGGACCTTTATAATTGGGATTGGAGGGAGTATATTGTTAAATGCTTTGTTTCTTTATAGTCAATTATTTCAATGTGTTATTTACCAAAATCTTCCATTGCTATTTGGTATCATCAATATTAAATCAATTTATGTAATTTGTCAAG
>JBAGKO010000004.1:1246717-1263705 GCA_037177275.1 Acacia concinna | reverse complement strand
ATAAAATTTCAAGACATAACTTAAACTTTACTACACAAAATTCTGAACAGTAACGATATGTTCTGCTACATGTATGTTTCTTTACTACACTTATAATTGTAGTCTAGACTACTAATCCCTGTTTTAAAGATTTTATATACATCCCAAAATATCAAAAAGATACATACATTGTCTCTTATACTAGGGGTGAGGGATCTATACACACACATGAGTGCAAAATGCTCCTTAAAGTCTTCCCTAGTTAATCATCCATCGGCTTCTTTCTTCTTTACTACCTTCACCTTGTTTCTTGGTTTGATAACTCCTTTGTGGGCTTGGGCAAATATCAAAACCTATCATTATTTAAATCACGTAAGGATAGGTTAATTCTCTACTATTCATATCTTAACTTGTATTTGTTTTTACTTCCTACGCCTAATTGTAATATCCTATATACACCATTGTATAACACTTTATATATCAATGAAATTTCAGCCACAATGATCAAATCCTATACCACACACTAGCATTCATTGCAGCTGCGCTATATCTACAAATTTGTACACATTTGTTTTTAATTTCCATACAAACCAGCAACATCACATTTATCCCAATCAACTAACCACAATTCCTCATCAACTGAACAACATTGTAACTTTCAGCAATGATGTCTATGTTCAAGGAAAAAGGCTGGTTCCAAGGTTTATATCCTGTGCTATTTTTCCTTAATCCTCTAATCCAAGACTATATATATATATACCAATCTTATTAAATGTTCTGTTTCGGTATATATATTTATACATATTGCAGCATTAACCTCCACACTCCCAAGTCATCATTTGGAATCACAATTCAAATCAACAATTTATATGTACTCCAATTATGCTTCTTCAAATTATACGTATGCACACACTCTCCGACAGCCACCCATTTCTGATTTCAGACATATATGCTCAGACAGACATACTCCAATTTCAATCAGAGATTTTCGACCCCAAACAGACATATTCGGTTTCGGAAATCAACAAGAAAATTTCAAGAGCTACGCATCAAACACGTTCAGTTTCTTCATATGGGAATTCTCGGTTTTTCAGCTAACATTCGGTTCAGAGAAATACATTTACATTCCTGGTTTTTAAATTCCAAAATTTCAACTCCACATTCTCAGCATCATTCACGGATTTTAATCTCAGGGAAACACTTTCGGATTCAGCTGAAGATTCCCGATTCAGACAGAGGAATTCAATTCCAATTACACCCATTCGAGAATCAGCACTTAAAACGCAAAATCCAAACATTAAACAGCCATTACCCAACGAATAAATCATATGCATACTCCGATTTCGCATTTCTGAACCAAAATCCCACATTTCGGTTGAACCGAAACAGAGGCAAACACGAGGTGCAGAATGAAAACTTTGTACACGAAGCTTACCTTAATCGCAATTCAGGATTACATGCAGCGATTCACTTCTCCGGCTGATCCTCTTCTCCGATGTGCCGTCGTGTTCTCTGTTTCTCTGCTCTGTCTGCGCTGCTGGCCGAAGTGCAAATAGTGAAGAATGAGTGTATGTTTGTTCGGTCAGGAAAGATGAAGGGGAAAGGAAAAAGTGAAAGTGGGTTAAGGGGAATATTGGGTATTTACCCTCAACAACTTTAAATTCCCAATTTGATCCTTAACCAATTAATTTCCTTCCAGAAAAATTTGCCTAAAATCAGAATTTTTTGACCATTGATTTATTTTTAGGCATTAGACTTAATAATTTCACTAAATATTCCCCTTTATTATTCTATAATAAATTCCTCAAAATTCGAGATATTACAATATACACAATTTAAATCTAAAAATAAATGTAAAGACAAAAAAATGTACTGAAATACTCTCAATTTCTAAGAGTTAACATACATTGCTTCGAAGAATAAATTTGGCGGAAGGGAGAGAACAGAGAGGGAAATGGATTTAAGAGAGTTTAAAGAAATCATCCAAGTTTATGATTTGGTTCGGATTTGAGGTTTGTGGGGGCAAGAGCGTCATGGGCTTAAATTAAATGAGATAGGCAAAAGAAAAATAGACAATTTATTTTGAGGAAAGAAGAATAGACAATTTAAATAATAGATATTTGAAAAAGTTAATTAAATTATATATTATATGTAATGATGAACACACATTAGTAAAAGGTAAATGTTTCATTAGTGTACTTGTGTTTAGATGCCTAGGTTTGTAGGCACAAATCACAATAATTACTTGGAGATACCAAGATTTCCTAGCACTAAAAAAAAAATACACACACATCAAACTACATATGGAAATTCCGTCGAAAATTATATTTGCCAACATAATTTTTTGTCAGTAATTTTTTATGGAATTCGGTCGCTAATTTATCTATAAATTCATCGACAAATGTTTTAACAGATCACTGGCAGAATTTTCTGATGAAATTCCAGCAGTGTCACGTGACACGTGACCGTCTCTGGATGTTCCACGTACATCATCATCATCATTAAAAAAAGAAATTAGGGATGGATTATTGACAGAATTTTCTGTCAGTAATTAGCAAGGAATTATCGACGGCCTTTTTCATCAGTAATGAGCAATAGATTAGTGACAGAATTTTCCGTAATATAATTTGTTGCTGATTTGCCCATTAAAGTGTATGTCCACATTGCACTAATATTCAATTTTTTGTCGCTAATTCATCAGTAACTTCATCGGTAAATTGAAATTCTGTCAATAATTTATTGTGTTTTTTTTAGTGCAATGTGGACATACATCCCATGAACCAGACTAGCCCGTTGCTAATACCGATGGATGCAAGTAGATTAATCTAATAAAAAAGGTTGAATCATTGTAATTTTGTATCAATCAATCCAAAACTCTTGGAGTCAAAGAATTCGGACAGAATTAATCAGAAAAATTCAAATCGAACAAGAATGGCGCTAAATTTAATATTATTAATTCAATTAAACTGAGAAAACTCTCCCATAACAATATCAGAAAAAACTGTCTCTAACGGTCTGACAAATACGCTAACCGTAATAAGTCAGACTGAAACAAAAGCAAAAACAATTCAAAGATGGAAGACAAAACAATCCTTCTGAAGAAAAATCTTCACTAAAAAGGCAGTAATAATACCCTCATCATCTCATATCTTCCAGGTTATTGATCCCAAACAATACTGATACAGGTATGAGGCCCCATCGATTCATCTTCTTAAAGTGTTTGATCCCTACGAAGTTCTGATATACACACATTCTTAAGAGTGACGAAGCCTTCAATTGGAAGCGACAACGAGGAAGATGAGAACTCCAACGAGAACTACTGGGAAAACCATTAAAAGAGGGAAAGCTGGCGGCGAAAGTGGGCCCATAAGTGGTGGCGCAAGAAAGAGTATCCCAACGATGAACAAAATCGCCATTGCAGAGCCATGTCCCCAAACGTCCGATTCTGCCATTATTCTTTTAAATCTAAAAGGCGACAAGGAAGCACATAAGCATATGGTTTTGACCGATATTTATAATGGAACCTTCTGAAAGAGATGAAGGGTCGTGATTGGTCGCACTAAACGACCTCTGCAACCGCACGCTCAATCGAATTAGAAGTTGGCAGTTTATATTGCGTTTGTTTAATTCAAAATGCATTATGATTATTGATGATTGATTTAATTTTGGTAGGTCTTAAATGGGATTAATTAAATCGCACTAATTCATCTGACAAAAAAGACAAACACTACTATTATATATGGTACTTGTTATAAGTCATTTGCAGTGGAAATTTTGTATCCTAAATATTGGTTGATCACTCGTTTTACCCATATTTATTAATTCTAATTGAAAAGAGAAAGCTAGGAGAGAGAAGTAAAAATGTTTTGTGAATTGAAGAGAGAGAAAATATTTAATAAGGTAAACTGTAAAAAAAAATATTAATTTAAATGTATTTGTTGGTATATGAAAATGATCTTCAGATGCCTTATATATTAAGAACTGGTGTGGTATACTCATCAAGGAGACATTTGTACAAATGATACTTTAGTCTTTTTTATAACTAACAACTACCCAAATTACGTCGATCAAAATGTTTATTAAAATTAGTTAAAAGTAATTAATGTGTAAGATTCTTATTATTTTGTCAATTATACCCTTATTTAATTATGAAAAAAATAAGTGTGATTAAGAATAAATGGGAAAAGAGTTGAAAAAAATTTGTACTTAATTGAGGACAAAAATGGCAAAAGTACATTCATTTTTTGGCAAATACAAATTGTTTCTTATATTCAAGATTAACGCCATATGAGATAATGTTACTTATAGATAGGATCAGAAGAAGTATCAAATAATAAAAAAACTAAATTAAGAAAAGTAAGTGAAAAAAGATGTGTTAAATTAAAAAATAATAAAAAATAAATATATTACTATTGTTCAATAAATATTAAATGATTATGGACGTAAATTTTTGGCCAGTGATTATGGATGTAAATTAATCAATCAATGATGTATATGATTATTTTATATTATAGTGTGTGTGTGTGTGTGTTCTTACTCATTATTTTTCCTTCCCAAAGCATATATGCTATGCATAAGTTTGAATAAATCATGAATTGGAAAAATGTAATAACAATGTCATGATGATAAATTGTGAGAACTGAACAATTTGATCCAAATGAACCATTGGTTATTTCAATCACAAACCGAACTAATAACCAATTTACATGTTACGTTCGATTGACCTGTATTTACCTCTTCAGAAAGTAACTTCCATTTCGGTTAAGTGAATAACCAACGTTAAAAAAACAGTGATGCCATTTTTTTAAAATAATTTAAAGTATAGAAGAACATCCCACATCAGTTGGCAAAATAACTAACGTCGTATCTCTTCGGAAGGTAAGGGAAAAAACACAACGTCGGTTAGCACAATAACGGACGTAGTTAGTATTTACTATGTTGGTTTTCTGAATGACCAATGTGATAGGGCTGGAAGGAGTATAACATATTTTAGTTAAATAGTATCAATAATTTTTTATTTTTAAGAGTTTCAATAAATTGGGTCTTGGAGATTCAATAGAATTAAAGTATGCTTCTACGCTAGAATTTGCATCGATATTTGAAGTCACAATTTAGAACAAATCCTTACAAATTGACTTTTGCCTTTACATAGTTAACTTATAAATTGTATGCTGGATTGATTTATGTCTTTCAAAATTTTGAGTTGATTGATTTTTGGGCCTTTTATTTTCATATACTCATTTACAAAATTTCATTTCCCAAGTCAATGGTAACAATACACATGAAATTTTCACAAAAGTGTATCTAGCACCAAATGCTTTTTTTAGAGAGTAAAAATAATTATGAACTTTTACAATAAGTGTAAAAATATAAATTGATTGTTAGTTTGAATTTTTTAAGGGTTAAGGTGCAAAAATTACATATAAGATGTTCTCAAAAGTGCACCCAACACAAATATTTTTTTAAGGAACAAAAGTAACTATGAACTTTCAAAGTATATGTAAAAATACATGTTGATTTTTATTTAACCATTTGCTTGAATTTTTTGACTGAAATGGTGATTGGATGACTAATAAACCAACTAAAATAATAGTTTGGTAATTGTGAAAGGGAAATTAATTTCTATCTAACCATTTATCTCCATCTAAACCTTCCTCTCCTGTCCCTCTCTCTTCCTAAAGAAGTGATGAGGTGGAAATAAAGGGTTGGGGGAATTAAATTCCCTTGCCCAATTTGTAAATTATTATTTCAAGTCTCAGAAATACTTACTTATTCTAGTAGCACTACATCATTCGAACTCTATCCAATTAATGAAAACAAAACAGCTCATAATTTTAATTACAGCTAGCTGATGACTCATATAAAAAAATTAATTAATATTTAACCTTGTTTTTTTTAAAAAAAAATGAATTAAAAAACCAAAACAAAATAAGCAACCAATATTTTTCTTAAAGAAAAAGATAAATTGTGTCAGGCTCAATTTTTGAGAAAATATCATGTCAATTTTTGCATCTTAACCCTAAAAAATTTAAACTAACGTTCACTATGTGTTTTTGCACCTATTTTAAAAGTTTATAGTTACTTTTTCTCTCAAAAAAATATTTGGTGTTGGGTGCACTTTTAAAAAAATCTCATATATTTTTTGCTACCTTAACCCTTTTGTTAAACATTTTTATCCCCTGCAATTATTGATTTTGAATTTTATAAGTTATATTGTATCATTGATATTTAGATGAAGGTCATAAAACAACCTTAAACTATGTCAAAAAAATGTAAAAGTAACCATAAACTTTTAAAATTAGGGTAAAACTGTTAAATCCAACTAGCTTTCATATATTTAAATGGGGAAAATTTATTTTTTGGCTCTTAAAGTTTTGACTCGTAACTCAATCCCTTAAACTTTTGACTCACCTACAACTCGGTCCCTCCCTAATGTTTATGAGTCATCCTATATGACAAAAATGTTACCATATTGTTTAACATTGTTTAGATGGATATTACATAAATTTAAAAAAATAAAAGAAGTGTCCTCATCCCCACCAACTCACATTCCCCTTTGCCCCTATTTTTTAGAAATCTCACTGGGCATCTGTGGCATCCATAACAAATACTTCTAAAACTCCTTTCAAGCATAAGGTGAGATTGATTTTCTTACATTAAAGGGCTTTCAAAATTATAAGCATCATGTAAAGGATCTATAGTTTCATTCGTTATTAAAATGAGAACTTGTGCTTCAACTTTTTATAATCTCATCCTCTTCCAAGGTATTCAACACTTTTAATCAAGGAATAAAAAATTGGACCGGGCAATGAATCGATTATGGTACTGGTTTAAGGTTTAATGGTTCAACTGGTGGTCAAACCAGCTATATTAAAATATTATAATTTAATTGACAATAACAAAATAACACTACATATTGGCATGAAAATTAAAGAAACATATGACAATGAAAGAAATTTTAAATGATAATAATAAAATAAGTGACAATATATTAATATATCTTTTTAATTTCTACAAATAAATTAAAAAAGTGCTTAAAATATGTAGTATAATTTATAATGCCTATAATTATGCTATGGTTATCTAATCTATTAATTATCATTATTGCATACATCAAAGGATGAATTATAGGATTAAGTTTTACTTTTTAAATCAAAGCACATTCTTTTTCTTTTTCTTTTTTTTTTTTAAAAAAATCCTAAACTGCTTATTGAACCAGCCCTATTTTAAATTGTTCTAGACTATAAAAGGGCCGGTTCACTAATGGAATCAGCCAATCCAGTCCAATTTTTTGCTCTGTGCTTTTCATTCATCATTTTTACACATTACAATTGGCTTTAGGTGGAGGTATATAATAAATTTTATATTTGGAATCTCTCCCTGGACTTCCCATCCTGTCCTCTCCCTTGAGATGAAATGACACCATCTTGGGTCTATACTAGACGGCGCATTTCACTCTTTCCCAACAGCCACAAGCCAGCAAAGCTTAGCCCAACGCACTGGTACTTCTCCTTCCTCATTGAGCGCGATGCACTGGTCTGAGATGTCCTTGTCAGTTTTCCCAACTTCTTCTGCCATTGGCCCTCCAACACCAGAACTTGAAGAATGGATCTATGTCTTGACGAGAAGGAGTTCTTACCGTCTAAAAGGTTAGTCTCAGTCATGTATTCGCCATTTCTATTGCTTCCTTCTCTATATTCTTTTGTATCTAAATGGCATTGCTTCGGTTTCATATGATTTGAGGAAGATTTTGAATGGTTGAACTCAAATCTCTGTATTTGTAGAATCGTGAGAATGAATGACGAAGATGATGATGTAGAATTCTAGTTCCAATTGTACAATTTATGTTATGTGATTATTTTCCTTTTTTACAGCTTGACTATCGCTGTGTGGGTTTAGTTTGACATTTTGTTTTATGCATTTTTTTGGGGTCTCGGCTCATTGTGTTTTTTCTTCTTGCTCATGAACAGCTTCCCACACTTGCGAAACAAAGTTTGCTAATTTCCAGATACTCCTGATGTCATTTGTACAAGTTCCTGTTTAATCTTAAATTGGAGATTGTGATTTAGTTATCTTATTTTGTAACTTATGTTGGTCTATTTTTCTTACCTCTTTGGGTCTATTTGTTTGAACTTGATCATGAGTGTGAAAAAGGAGTTGTTTTGTATGTGTTTTATTTTTTGTTAAAGTAATTGAAGAGAAACCTGCAACGCATTGCAGGATGTGTTTTACCCATCAAGTGAGAACACAAAAGGATGACTATTATTTAAGAGTCTCGCTATCATGTATAGTATCTTTAGGAGTTGTCATCTTCCTGGTGGATTGTTATTTGTATTCTAATTTTATTTATACCACTTCGATTCTGCCATTAAGGTTTCATGCTCAGTAAACGTGAAAATGCTTTTCTACTCACCATTTCTTTTCTTGAACCATAAATTTTCATCCACCAAAGTCTTAGCTTACATTTCCATTTAATTTAGATGTAACTTTAGTGTTTGTTTCTTCCCATAGTTGAAATGAGAAAGGTCTTATAGTAACTAAATTTTCTTTCTATCTTTCTTTACCCGTTGTTGTGCATCCTATTGATGATGGGCTAATTCGGATGTCATCTTCCATTCCTACAAGATCTCTGGTTATTTATCTCATCCTATTTTACTTCTTATGGAAATCTCTTTTACTAAGTTAGTTGCACACACCATGCAACTTTGGCAATGAAAGTAATTGAATCTCTACAAGCCTCTGGTCACTTTTTTGAGCAACCATCCAGATTATCTATTTATGCATTTAGCATAATAGTGTTCTGGTGATGTTTGAACTATGAAAGCATTAGGATGATATTCGTTTATGTTTCTACTTTATTTAGTTACAGTCAGATGCAAGATGAAGTTTTTAGTTTAATTCCATGATCAGTTCTATTCTTCAAGTTTTTATGCCCGCTACTTCATTTGCAATTTTTTTTTCTTTTCACTTTTCATACATCTGAGTACATCCTCTTGCTTTGCCACCCATGTAAAGTTTTCTAGATAATATTATAAGCTCACCCTTTTTGTCTCTATTTTTTATTTCACTTTTAAAGATTTCATGCCCACTTATTCATTTGGTTAATGGGGAGGGCTCACTACAAACCTATCATTGAATATTGCGGTGGTACAGAGATTGAAGGTGGCATTGTTACTAATCATTAATGCAAGCTCAATCATTGGTTGCTTTCAGCACACCTGTGATGGATTGCACTTTCTTTATTCTTGGGGATGATGGCTATCCCATTGTAAGCATTATAGAAATTTTGGATGGAAGAAATTTTATTTTGATTTAAGGTTCAGTTTCGGTCTCACCTTTTAACCATTAATGGTCAGACTCACACCAGATAACATGTATATTGCTTTCAAGATCAAGTTGCTAGCCTTTAGGCCAAGTTCCTTTTGAGTTTCATGACTGGAATGATCTATCCATTTGTTGCTATATATCTATAAGCATATAGCATAACATGTTACATGCCTATGTTTTGACTTTGTTTTCTAGCATATTACTTGATGAAAGAGCAAGCTTGACAAAAAATAGAGCTAGCTCATATTAATATCAATTGAAAAGACATGAATACGGTTGAAGAACAAAATAATAAGCTTGCTTGTCCAAAAAGAGAACAGCCCAAAAGAAGTCATAAACTGTACAAAAGAGTTGGACAAAATAAGCTGCAATGAAGACTTCATGTTGGAGGATCTAAGTCAGTCATCAAACTTGCATTTGTAGCATAATGTTAATCAATGTATAGTGAGAATTATGTAACTTTCAATTGACTTGTTAAGAAGAGCCAATGCTATGCAAAATGTAACATCTTTCTTTTATACTATTTACCTTACCATATTAGAGCTATTGGAACCTCTAATTATGACTTAAAGTTGGAAAAACAAGGGTTTGAAAAATTCCATTATTTAAGGGAAAAATACTATTCACTTACCCTTACCTTACTATACTATTCACTTACCCTTATTTTTGGCTAAATTTGAAAATTCATAACTAATTCTAAAAAAATTGGAATGACGTGGTTCTAAGTTTGTCAGAAAGCTCTTTCATTTCTATTTAAGGAAAAAATAATTTCATGCATTAATTGCATGGAAATCAGCATACACAAAGTTGCACTAATCATATGGTTAATTGAACTATTCATTTGGTCATTTTTCTATTTTCCTTGATTTTTGGCCCAAGTTTGAGAAGGCATAACTTTTGCTACAAAACTTTAAATGACATGATCTACCACTCCATTTGTAGCTAAAAGTATCCTCTATTAGCATGCAAAGACACAAGGTCAAATTTAATCATTTGCTCAAAATATAACCAACCCAATTTCAACTTTCAAATAGCCACAAATCATGTGCCAGATAACTATAATTACAATGCCATACTACATTTCTCATTCTCTCAACATACGCATGCAATGGACAATGTAACATTCATGCATAGGCATTATAGTGTCCTGTCACACACACAGTAGCATACAATCCAATACTAGCATATCTTAGTATCAATATATACAGTAATCCAAAATAGCACGAGAGGTATAGTAAAAGCATGCTTATATCCTTTCCTTCCCTTTGCCTCCAGCAAAGCATTCACCTACATTGTGTGAGGGGTAAGATTTCTTAGGAAACCTTAGTAGCAGAATCAATATGCAACTAGTAACAATATAATGTAATGCCCATTATGCTATATGCTATGCATTAGCTACTCATCTAATGCCCTCTCTCTCTCTCTTGGCACTTACCGTGTATAAGGAGCATGCATGAGACTCAACTATAATCACATAGCCAACGCATATAAACAGGGAGTCATACATCTCATAACATAACACACATGCTAGCTCAACCACAACACAGTATACAAGCACGTACACACAGCAGACAAGCAAAGCAACATAAGTTAAGATCGGAGATTATAGCTACCAATTACTCCTTCGCAATGTAGATGCTTTCCTCCCGCTTCTTATGTTACTGGATCACTTCTCTGCAATGTCCATATACATGCCATAATGCACAGACATTAATGTATGCCACAGTACCTAAACCAAGAACTCTTCCTCTTACAAGTAAGGTCCCGGTTCCACATTTTAGTTAGTCAATTTTAAAGGCCAATTCCACACAATTTTAACCACTGAATCCATCTATGACATCTATTTTATCAAAATCACATCCCTTCCCTATAATACCCCATATGGCCGAACACCCCCTTACTTAAGGGTACTTGGTGATTTCATTAGTTTAATGCTTCAACATGTGTTGTTTATGTGTATCCTTAAGTAAAACAGTATTCTGAACACAATGGAATCATCAAACCAATGAAATTCAATCTCTATCACACACTAGGGGTCTGGCTGAAACTCTCACTAGTTTCACAAGTTGGAGTTTTGATTCAATTCAAGCATACACACTGTATTCTAGCCTTTTCCAATGATTTGACCCATAAAACAATTCCAAGTCCCCTTCCCTCATGCTTGGCTAAAACTCAGGTAGAGTTTAGGCCCTTAGAATTTCTTGAAAAGCAATGGAAATAAGGATGAGTATTGAAGAAGATATAGGCTAGAATTTACCTGAACCGAAGATCAAGCTGATGTCGCTTGAAGGGCATAGGGGAGGGGTCCTATTTATAGCAAAAACTTAAGGGCATGTTTGGCTACACATTAAACCAAAAAGTCAACTTTCAACTCCCCCTCTCACACCATGACATGTGTCCCTCTTCTAAAAGGTTCTAGAAGTTTTCTTACTGCTCCTCCAAGCCAAAGTGTGCACCACTTTCAGCTTTCTTCTCACAATTTCCCTCGTATTAACCAAAATATTAGGAAAATTATAGAAACCTATATACTAGTCCAAAAATTCCCAAAATTTTCCCAAAATTCTCTAAATACACCAAAAGGCTACCATTAAAATTTTAGAATTTTTGGACATCTAAAACTTCCATAATTAATTTTCCTCCGAAAAGTCATTTATATCGTCGATTAGCCGATTTTAGCAAATGTTTGCTGATATCTCTTGATTTCCTCCTAACCTCCAAATAATTTTAGAAATACTCTAAAGTAGTATACCAATCTTCCCTAATTCCAATACAAAACATTGAGGTCCTTATATATCTGGAATAATTAATTTTCAACCAAAAACTCAGTCCAACTAAAAATTATTAAAATATTCAAAAATTCATTAAAATTTCATATGACCTCAAAACCTCATTCTAAGCCTCATATACTGTCTTAGATACTCTTTCCTATTTTTTCAGATTTTATGAGGATTTTCGGGGTTTTCATACCTGACTGAATTCCAACCTTAAACTTTACTGAATTTTTACTTTTTTCACATAAGTCCTTCATCTGATTTCACTTCAAAAGTTGTGAGATCTCTCTCTCTCCCCTCTACAAACTAAGGCCCTTTACTTATCCTGAATATCTAATCTAGGATGCTAAAAATATCAGGATGTTACAAAAAAAAAATTAATATTTCAATAAAAGTGAATGAGTTGTTTTCTTCCATTATAATTATTTTTTATATTTACCGGTATTATATGTTTGGCCAAAATTCAGTGATTCAAGTGATGTGATGTCGTGATCAAGTGATGCCTACAATTAAGAAATGAAAAGATTGTATCAATTTATATGTCCAAGATAAACAAACTAGATGATTATGGTATTCAACAACATAACATACCATCAACAAATTTGTAAAAGTCATTTCACTTGGTAGAGGTTAAGAGTTATCCAACACACTATTATCATGATGTACTTTAGTTGATAGCTAGGCTACATTTTTTAACTTGATTATGTTGTCCCTAACACATTTAAAAAGAAAAGAGTAACAACTAATAAACATCTTTGGCCAAAAAAAAAACAACTAATAAACATATTTGAAAAATAATTAAATTGATCATAAGTATACATGTGAAGATTTAACGGACTGTGAAGCTTGAGAATGTCTTTTAGAGGATTTAGTTATCTATTTTCTTAGACCCAATTCATGCTTGTCTTGTCTACCTCTTCACAATATATTTCCGAGGGAGTAATTTGAGATTGCGTCTATTTAAGACTTGCAATGCATGACAACATAATATGCCCACTCGCTCAAACTTTTTGCAACTACAAGTAATTGTCTTGGCTAAAGGATCAAATGTCAACCTATACTTCCTATTCTTATCATTCGTTCTGATAACATAATCACATATGGTGGCACTATCCTCCTTATCTTCATTTTTCTTTTTTTCTTTTCTCTCTTTAATACATGTAGCATCACGTAGATCATATTCATGTTAAAACAAGTTAAAAATAGGTTGAGTATATACATCATAAAGTTGACGAAGTATACATGAACTTTGCAATATCGACCTAGCAACTTGTCATGAGGTTCAAAATCATTTTTCAATTCGTTATAGTACTTATCTTCAAGAACTTGTTCAAATTGCTTGAAGAATTTATTGATATCAAATTTGACATTAGTACAAGTTTTGACTAATGCATTCACACTCCCACTAATTTGTGTGGTTCTCATACTAAGTGTCATTGAATTCTTCAACTAACATAATGCTCATTTCTCTTTAATTTGATACATGGAAATCAACCATGAGTTTTTTAAAAACTAATTTGTAAAAACAATTGATTCTTTAACTTCCAAGATTAAATTGGTCCTAGGATTATTTCCCCCTTTTCACTTCATAAAACTTGGTTAACTTCCTCTCTCTTGGCACTACAAGTGAAAATATGTGTTAGTCTAGGGTTCAAAAGCACTTGACTAAGCTCTATCAAGTCAAAATCAAGTTTCTATGTTCATTGACATGCACAATATCTTGATACAATTAGTGAAAATTATCATTAAGCATAAACCCTAATGTGACAATGTAAGGTTAGTAAATATATCTCTATTTTACTAGCAAACCATCCATTCATCTAGTAAACTTCAAGTCAAGCATAATTTTAACAAAGTTCTGCACTTAGGTTAGCTTTCTCAAGACAAACCTAAGTGAACAAATCACTCCAAATGTTTATCAATAACTTAAAAGCTTTAAGAACATGTTAAAATCAACACATATATATCATTGATTGCCAAAAAAGAGGAGTTTCAAGGATTACTCCATACAAAGGGTCAAAATAATCATAGAATGGCTACTTAGCTACTCATATTCAGGGAATAGCTACAAAAAATGTCAAACATTACAGCTATATTTGCAAAATGCAGAAAAGAAGGGAAAAAATCAGAAGAATCAAGAGAAATGAGGTAGAATCTCTTCAAATTTTCGATCTTCACTTGATTCTCCCTTTAAATCCACAAGCACTAGCTTAGAGAAGCTCTAAAATACTTCAAAGAAACCCTAGAAGTCGCAAGGATAGTGTTTTGGTCAAGCAAGAGGGTATTTATAGCATTCTGGTCTGATTAGGAGGCAAAACGTGCAGTTGCATTAAATGGGTTTTTGACTGGGGCCAAAAACTTTCTGTGTGAGTTTTACCTATGGCAAAGAATTTTAACTGGAATTCTTGGCCGTGGCCAAAAAACTTCTGACTTGAAAATCCAGAACTGATTTGCTTCTGCTTCCCTTGCAATCTTTTCTTGCTTTTTCCACTCATAATACTTTGGCATGAGCTTGAAAAGAGCTTCCTTCATAGTTCCACAAATTGATCCTATCAAAAACAAAACTTTATTCAAGAAAAAGATTTAAATAAAGCCAAAATAACAACAAATTTGGTTCTTTATCCTAATTATTGACTGTGCACATTTTCCTCCTACATGTGATCTACAATATGTATAAATTTATCAAAAAGAGGAAGAATTTAGTGGTAAATGTGCCAATTTGACATGAGTTTTGTGAAGTTAACAAACTCTAACTAAAAAGAAAATAAAATCAAATCTAACTAAGGCTAAGGATAAGGGTGATTTTAGAACTAAGGGCAACTTGGATTATTATTGTCTTGATTACTTCCTGGCTTCTAATTTCTTCCATTAATTGTATTTAAAATCATGTTTGCTAGTTTATGACTCTAGATTACCCAAGAGTGTCTTTCGATCCACTAAAAATCATTCCAATTATGTTAATCCCTAATGTCTTAGGCGACTAGTACTTAATTAGATTAGTTTAAATGCAAACCTAATGAGACTATATAGGGTTGGTAGGAATATATCTATCTTTCAAGCAAATTAAATCCACAAAACTTACCCCTACATGATTCAATTGAAGGTAAATATATTTTCAATGTCTAGGCTCCTTTATAATACCAAAATAACTCCAATTATATGTCTCTTGTTTCATGATCATTATGCATACAATTAAATCAACAAATATAATATCAAATCAATTAATGACGAAAATTATCATCCACTAATCTATGATCTAATTTTATAATCTAAAAAGAGGGTTTAACTATATAAATTGAACATTCTTATGCCAAAGTACTAGTTAACCGAAGACAAAAAAAAATAAAGAAAGAAGAAAGAAGAGAAGATAAAGGAGAACATAAGCTCAGGGTATATCTTTTATACATTTCAGCTTTACTCTCCATCAATCGAAGTATAAGCTTTTGTTCTTGCCATCACTAACCTAGAAAAGATAAAACCCACCCACTAGTCTCTAGCACTCGTATAAATATATGTTTATGTTGTTTCTTGTGTGTCTCTCTCACCATATATATCGCCTAGAGCTAGTAAAACGGGTTGGAGCCCGCAGGCCCAACCCATTAGCCTGCCAAAAGAGGCGGGTTCGGGTGCTGGCTAAATGCCAACCTAACCTGTTTAGCCCGCAAGTTGAAAATTTATTTTTTTAAAAAAAATCTTAAAATATAACCTCAAAAACCCTTATCTCCTTATCTTTAATGTGATGTTTAACAATTTTCTCATACTTTTTATGTGACACTTTTATTTTAATATTATATTTATTTATTTTCATATTATTAAATTTAAAAGAGACAAGTTTATATATTTTTGCGATATGAGTGAGTAAAACAAAAGGAAGGTGAAAGTGACAAATAATTGTATAATATAAATGTATAAAAGAAATACCGTGTGATGTGAATAGGTGAAAGAGAAAGGGAGTAAGATTGAAGAAAAAGAGCGATAAGTATTTTTTTTCAAAAAAAATAATATTTGCTAGCCCGCTAAAAGGCTCGGGCTAGTATTTTGCTAGCCCGCTAAAGGGCAGGCTGGGGAGTTTACCCCGCGGGTTATGGGGTTGGCCCACAACCCGCAGTCTAGCCCAAATAACCAGCTATTTATCGCCTTTATATCTTTTTATTATTATTTTCTTTCAATTCAATTTATTTTATCAATAAATTATCCAAATGCTACCAGCTCACATCTTCAATTTGTTCTTTTTTTTTTGAACGTGCATCCGCGTTGTATCTCTAATTTACACACACACATGTTCTTTTACACAAATTATTTTGTTGGTTTTTCTCTTCTATCCCATAATATATGCGCGCGCGCGCGCACACACTTATATATATATATATTCTTTTATTCTCCAGAGCGTGAGTTGCATTTTGCTTTGATATATTTTCTTCTCTCTTAGATAATATAATATATCATATAAGATAGGACGAAAGTAGATTTTATACTAAAATATCCTTTTATCCTATAATAAATTAAAGGATAGGAAAATATATAAAAGATATTTAAATAAGTATAAAATATTAATAAACTTAATCAAATATATCTTATAATCTACACTTGTTTAATTATAAAATATATACTTATCATATGGGCATACACTAATCCTGGTGAGCCCAAAACCCAACTCTCCTCAACCGTTCCACGTAAAAGTATAATGATATTTATTCTTTATGTGTTTTCATCCCTTGCTATGTTTCTTAGGGTGTGTTTGGTTTGAGGCGAGGGGGAGGGGAGAGGAAGGAGGGCATGTAACTTTATTTTTATTTGGTTTGTTAGAGGGGAATTGAGCTTTTGTTTGGTTTAAGAGGGGAGGGGAGGGGTGGCAATAATATATTTACTATTTTACCCTTGCATCTAATTTCATACTTTTATACTTATATG
>JBAGKO010000004.1:1233966-1246617 GCA_037177275.1 Acacia concinna | reverse complement strand
CTTCTCCTCATTTGATATCTTCATTCTCCAATACCTTATTGATCATACTCCACACTTCAACTTGATATCATCTTCTTAACTTGTCTACATGATATTCAGCATACTAGTTAGTCAATATAAGATAATAAATATATCATGCAAACTTTTTTTGCATCTATATTTGGTCTTTTATATGATGCATCTATGTTTGACATCATCAAAACTAATCTTGTATATAACAGCTTGATCCTCTATTGCTTCTCTAAATAAAAGCAAGTCATCTTCAAACATCCAATGTGAGATGGTTGGGCCTCATTAGTCACTAAAATTGGTTTCCATCTTCCCATATCAACCTCATCGCATATTGAATGAGATAACATGTCCATACATGACACAAACAAGAAGGTTGAAATAGGATTCCCTTAACAAAAATCCTTATGAGGTGAAAAATAATATGTATGCATACCATTCCAAAGGATAATATATGAAATGGAGGAAATACAGGGTAAGATTATATTAGACAACTTAGCTTCCATCTGACATCTTTAAGAACTTAACTAAAAAATTCTCAAATAATCAATGCTTTTTCAAGATCAATATTCATTGTCATACTTTAGCTTAAACAAAAAAACCTTAAAGTCCTTACAAAAGATGTGGGTTGACTTAGGCCCAAGATGATTAAGTCTAAGATTTATTGATCTACACTTCTAGTTGGTATGCCCTTCATATTATAACACTTTTTTCTTGGCATTCATTTATATTATAACACTTCAAATGAATTATCCTTTAGATTAATCAGCATTTAATATTCAAATAACATTATGATTAAGAATTTTGGACTCAAGTAAAAATATGACTATTCATACTAAAGAAGGCTAGATTTTATTTTTATAAATACTCCATATAAATTATCTTTGGGTAAGGGGTCATTGTTTTACAAAGTTGTGACAAATTAGCTTCAAAACATACAAAATTATGATAACTCATTCTCATGATCAATTTTATGTTATTTTACAAATGTTTAAAAGCAGATATATGGGTAGTTTTGAACAAAAAAAAATCAATGTAAAGATAACAATGTGTAGTGTGAGGGTATTATTGTAAATGCTTATATTTAAAAGCGAATATATGGGTAGTCTTAGAAATGCATATATTTGACTTATAAATACTCTTATTTTAAAAAAAATAAAGTAACAATGTAATTGTCTTTTCACCAAAAAAAACTTAATTTCATTTTAACCCAAGTGGGTGCTATGAAATTCAAAATCTTTTTGGGGTTAACTAAAATAAAATTATTTCTATAGGGTTTAAGTGATGTTTTTCAGTTAAAAATATTAAAATAATACATAATAAAGACAAGTGGGACCCAAAATGAAAAAAGTAGTAGAAGTTAAGTTCCTTTAAAGGCATTGCTATATATGCTCCCAAATATTTTTTTGTCTACTTTTTGTATCAAAAATAAATATTCTTATGGGTGTCATAGCTATATTTTTTATTGCCTTGTTCATAGTGATACTATTCATTACTAAATTTGCACATTCACATTTTATTAAATACATGAACCTTTTTGCCTTTAAGGGACAAAAACTAGAGTTTTGATATATCAAGGGTTAAGGTGCAAATCCACCCCGAAAGTATTAGCGAAAGAGAAACGTTGCACTGAAAGTTTATTTTATCTTAATGTCGCCTCAGAAGTTTTTAAATGTAGCAATTTTTCCCCTCTTTTAACCTTCGTTTATTTTGACTATTAATTTTGTTCATAACTACTTACATGGAGCCACATGTTTTTTGTCCTTTTCCACCACATCCTTCTACCTCATCAACTCTCCTTTATTCACTCTTTCTGAAAAACACAAAAGTTCTTCCCTTCTCCGATAGTTCGCTTTGCATACTTCCACGGAAATACCCTTTGGCAAGCTGCTCTTCTTTATAATCTATCTACCCTTTCTTCATCATTATTCCATTATTGCTCTATTATTCATTAAAACACAAAGCCTAGTAATACTATTCCAAGAGAAGTCGTTAACTGATTAAAAACCATTTCAGCAATATAAGTTTCTTTAAAACTTCCAGGGCAATATACAGATATCTGAAAACTGTCACTAATGTTATGCAAGAGTTATTTCACAAATTTGGATCTCAATATAAATTTCATAACAATTAATCAATTTAAAAAAGGAAAAACCAATGGAAAAATTGGGAAATCCAGCTACCAAGATCCTAATTTGTTCGGATTAAATGAGGATGGTTGGAGGTTTATGAAATTATGGCTGGAGGTAACCAATACTTAGATTTGACATCAATCTCAATCTGACTATTCTTGCTACAAACCTTCCTCCCAACATCAAGTGAGAATCAAATAGATCAATCGGTATAAACTGAAACCAAAATCGAAACCCAAACTATAAACTTCAGAACAAATGAAAGCAAAGAACAAGTTGCAAAACAAAATTGCAGATGGATTTAAAACATGGCAATCATGTTTTTTTTGTTTGTAGGGGATGAAAATTATTTTTGGAAAAGGAAGGGGTCATCGTTTTTGTCTAAGTCTCACCAACTTGATTTTTCTGAATTAGAACCTTTCTTGCTTTAGCCACATTGAAATGTTAAAGCCGTTTGAAATGTTTTGCTAAGGTTGGAATTGACTTTTGCTACTGGCGTTGGGGTCTCTCCATGGATGTGAGTAGGGCAAACCATTGGAAAAGAAGGTAAGAAATGTTGGAGCTAACCTCTTTCTTTTTCTTTTTGGTGTGCTGGTAGTCCTTTTCCCTTTTATAACCATTGGATGAAAATCTAATGGCCTAGATTTAATATTTTCTTCTCATCCTTTTCTCCATTTCTTTCTTATTCTTCTTTCCCTTGTACTACTATCCTAATAAGATATCAAATATGGATCATTAGATTTTAATCTAATGGATGTGGAGGGGGAAAAGGATAGGCAACAGATGGAAAGGAAAAAGGGAGAAACTAGGTCCGAAAATTCTGTTTTCTAGAAAGAGTGAATGAGGGAAAGTGAATGAGGTGGAAAAGTAAGAAAACATGTGGCGCCATGAAGCAGTTTTAGTCAAAATTAATAGTCAAAATAAATGAAGATTAAAGGAGGGGCAAAATTACTATGTTTAAAAACTTTTGGAGTGACATTAAGACAAAAAAAAAACTAATAAGACAATATTGCTTATTTGCGAATACTTCTAAGTTGGCTTTACACCTTAACCCAAATATTAAACCCAAAATCAAGGTAAATTTGATCAACCAAAGGATACATTAACCCTATAAATGAATATCCTATAACTCCAAAGCGATACTATTGCATCATTATCTACATTCATTATTTGCTTATTTACAATTAATTATTAATTAAATGGTAAATGTTTCTTTTTGGCCCAAGAATTAAATGGTTAATGTCTAAGAATAGAGATCCTGCTTAGATGTCTTTGGGATCCCAATTTTACCCATTAAAATTTTCTTTTGCTCCATTACGCAAAAAATAAAAGATTTCTTTTGCTCCTCCAAGTGCATTTGACAAACCTTTCAAAAGCCATTATCCGTAAGTTGAGACAAAACTTCTTTCACATACTTACATCTTAAATAATAAATGTCATAGTAAAAAAAATCAGTTTGGACCAGATGAACTGGTCCAAAACAAGTAAAATATTGGTGAAGAATTGAACTAATGAGAATCGATTTGGGCTTAAAAAGAAGAAGAAGAATTTACTTTAGTAGTTGGAAAAGGAAGAGCATAATTATAAGAATTATAAATGATACTAACATATTTTAACTAATTTTTAAAAGATTTCTATTTTATTTATGTTTTAAAAAATATGTTAATACATTACCACTTATTTTAATATTATCATTTAAAATTTATTTTGTTGTCATATGTTTCTTTAATTTTTATATCTATATATAGTGTTATTTTATTATCATAAAATAACTTATAATATTTTAATATAGCCGGTTTGACCCCTGGTTGAACTATTGAACCTTGAACTAGTGCCGCAATCGGTTCATTGCTTGGTTAGATTTTTTGTTCCTTTTTTTTATGAAAATTTTTAGGAAAGGTGTTAGGCTCACCCATGATCCAACGGCGGGGCTCCAAGTTGTGATGTCTCCCCTAACACTTCAACTGGACCACAATTAAGTGGACTTCCCCGGGGTCGAACCATTTCTCATTGTTTGGAGTGTTCGACCCCTTCCCCAGCTGAATCCAAAGACGAGAGGTCAAGTTTTTTGTTCCTTGATAAAAGCTATTCTAACAAATAATCCCAACACTTACCAAATGTAGCAAATAATTTATTGGGTGAAAGTGCTAAAATAGCTTTTAACTTTTTTAAAAGTTAAAAGTAACCATAAACTTGTAAAATTAGGGCAAACCCATTAAATCTAACTAACTTCTATTTATTACAATGAGAAAAAATTAATCTTTTGGCCTTTAAAGTTTTGACTCATTTAAAACACAATCCCTAAACTTTTTGACTTGCTTGCAACTCAAGTTCTAATGTTTCCAAGTCATCTTATGTGGTAAAAAAATTGTTAATATACTATTAACATTTCCTTAGGTAAATTTTACATAAATTAAAAAAAAGCAAGTGTCCCCATTTCAACAATTTGCATCCCCTTTTCCTTTGTTTTACACAAATGCCATCCACAACGTCCCACTTTAATATAAAGAAAATCTATTGAGGAAAAAGAGATTTATTAACTTTGGATGCTAAATAATGTATAGTTTGGAAGAGTATGATATTAGAAAAAGTTGAAGCATGCCAGTTCATATTATACCTGGTGCACAATATCTTATTTTAATAATAAATGAAATTATAGATCCTTTACATGATGCTTATAATTTTAAAGGTCCTTTAATATAAGAAAATTGATATAACCTTATACTTGAAATGAGCTTTAGAAGGATTTTGAAATGAACAAGCGAATCACCCAAGAGGGGGTGAATTGGGTGTTTAAAAAATTTTCGACTAAACTTAAGAACACAAGAGTTACGTCTAGTTCTCAGTCACCACTGAGTTCAACTATTCCTCAAAATTTAAACTAGGCTCTTAGTGTCACAGTACAAACTTGATTGACTCTTAAGGATCACTCCCCCTTACAAAGCTCAATTCAAGTCTCCTACTCAAGGTTCCCAACCAACATTGAGTATTTCACAAATGTATAGTGGATAACAATTAATACTCTCTCAAGAGAGTTGAATAATAATCACTGAAGCTCACACTAGAATTAATGTCAAAATAAATGCAACAACACTCAAGAAATTAATGACTCGTATGAAAATAGCTCAATAGGTTGTTGGTTCGTCATTAATGGTGTTGTATTTATAGTTGAGGAAAAATATGTCCGTTGATCTATCCGTTGGACATTTATTTGTAGCCGTTGACATTCCTTTGTTCCTTATATCAGTATTCATGGAAGAAATTCCTTCTTGGTCATAAATATGTCCGTTGATGTTGTTGACGAAGAAGAATGGAGACTTTAGCCATTTTGGGTAATGTGCATATAATGCTTCTGACACATTCTTTACTTTAGTTGATATGTGTTTCAAACTTCTCCGAATGATTCTCAACCTATTCTTGGGCACTAAATAAATCATTAGTAACAGTTAGAATCAAATGGGTATCAACATAATGAATTTTGGAATTATTAAGAGTTTTACGCTACAATGCTCTGCTTTTCTGAAAAACTGACTTTTGAAAATTTCCTTGAGGTTAATACTTAACCTTGAGGTTTTGAGTTTTTAAGATCAGAGCATGTGAGAATTTTCTTACCATCCTCAAGGTTAAAGCATACCCTTGAGGTCACTCACCCTTGCCAGGTTCTGAGAATAGACACCTAAGTTACCTGGCAGCCTTGCAAGGTTCCCTGGCATCCTCTTTTCCTCAAGGTCAGAGAGCTCGCTTGAGGTTACTCACTCTGCCAGGTTTCATAATGCATAGCCAGGTTCTTCTTCAGCCTGGCTTCACAGGCAAGGTTGAGATATCAACGTCACGACTGTAGGAAAAAGCTGAGAGCAACTTTAAAAGTGAAGTTCAAGTTGCGACTTCATAAAAGACATGTCACGACTGCAAAAAAAGCCAGGAGTAACTTAAAAAATGAGGTTCAGGTCACGACTTATGAAAATCAAAAGTTGCAACTGCAGAAATGCCGAGAGTAATAGAGAAGAGGTGAGGCTCAGGTCGCGACAAAGAAAAGCACAAGTCGCGACTTAACTATTTGTTCAACCAGATTGTGCAAGTAGCCTGGCATCACCTGCAAGGTTAGTATCAACCCTAACTGTTGTGACAAGAAGCCAATTCCCTCGAGGTTAGAGCTCTCCCTCGAGGTTCTGGCTTCTTGCACCCAGCAAGCAAGGTTCTGGCCTAGCCTTGCACACACTGCAAGGTTGAGGCCAAACCTAGCTGTTGTGGCCCAGGGTCCTTTTCCTCGAGGTTGGCCTTCACCCTCGAGGTTAGGACTCCAACTAGCCAACCTACAAGGTTTTGCCAAAAACTGGCCATTACAACAAGGGTGGTCAGAAACCTGGCTGTTGTAAAAACAGAGGTCACCCTCGAGGATCAACCTTAGCCTCGAGGTTGACATATCAGCAAAGTTTCTGACTTACTTCCAAATCATTTTTTTTCTTTTGTACTAAATGGATATTACTCAAGTATGCTTACTTAAGTAATTTCCCTTTAGTTTATTACTATTAAAAGCTTCTTTAAACAAATCCTCCTAAGTTTGTAATCATCAAAATATAGGATCTAACAACAGCATGCAAGGTATTAGTAATTACAGTAAGTATAGTAGAGTTAGCTCTATAATTACTAGATATAACTCATAATATAGTTATGTTCACATGTATCAAAGAGTCCATAACTTAATGAATGATTAAGCGTAAAATGGAAGATAGAATAAAGTGATTAGAGGAAAGGAATTCTGTTACTATCAAACATAGTCAGTACAATAAGGGGTTAGTAATAAAGAGTTTGAACCACTGATTAACTATTTTTTAAACTAATTTAAAAGTTTAAAGTTTTTCAGAAAAATCTATTCATGTTACAGTTTCAAATCCTGTGTTTAGATTTAAATTTACTTAGCCATTTATGAAATTGTTTTACTTCTCACTGTGTGGTTTAAAATCATTACCAATTAACCTATAAGGTCTATCATGAATTAGGGTGTTACTAGAATCCCTTTAATTTTGGGAGCCCTTAATCATTTTTTTTAGATCAAAATTATTCATATTTGGCAATAGGAGGTTCACTTTTCGAATATATTTTCTTAAATAAAGAATAAAACAAATGAAAATAGTCAATATATTTTAACTGAAAAATTTTAAATAATAATAGAAATTATAATTTGGGCCGAGCAAAATGTGACTTTTGAGTGTGAAGTGGTCCTATGATTGATCACATGCTAATCCATTTCATTCCTCTAGACAAGTTCAAATTACCATTAAGAAATAGATAAATTTAACTATAAATTGTATTGAAATCTAAATTAGCTTAACTATATTAATTTTTTTAACATAACATTTATTTCCCATTTTATGGGTTTTAAATATGATATCCTCATAAAGAAAACACTGAGCTCAATGCCATTGTTCCTATATGGTACATTAATTAGTGTGAGTCCTTCGATTCAATGACTCGCTCAAAATTCGCCCTCGCATATAAGAGATCATCGTCTTGTGGGTCCATCATATATCAGCAAGGAGCACGCCAACTAAGGGTATTCACTTCTGTCACATTTCGGCTGCTCTTTTCCATTCCGATCCAAGTTATTTTGGGATGAAACGGTCTCGTCTCGAAAAATTCAGGATGGAACAAAAGCGAGGTAAGACAAAATTATTATCGAACGGGCTCTTCCGTCCTAAAATTTTGTCCTGTCTTGATATCATATCGTTGTTAGTTTAATATATGAAAGACCCAACATCCCTTAAGCCGTATAAAATTTCCAATGCAAATATATCAACAATACCTAATAAAGAAAATAGTTAATAAACATATTTCACTGACAAAAATTATATACTTTCTATGGAATTTTCAGCAAAGTCTCCCTTAGAGGTGAAACGTTGTTTGTTTACACCCATCCACACAAATGCCAACGACAAGGAGGAGGAGAAGAGTTTCAATACAGAATTCTAACAGTGATGACACCATAGAAGGAATCGTCGACATAAAACACAAAGAAATTATGTCCACATACAACAGAGAAATAAGAGCTGAAAGGGGAAGAGAAATAAGAGATCTTCACGAGTTCACGCATATATCCCCGAGCAAAGAGGAAGCATGAAAAATAATGAAAAGTGAGACTGCAACAGCTCTCTCATCAACGATGCGAGAAGGAAGAATGGTATAGTTTCTCAAGACTTAGAGGTTCTAGAGTTCTCTCCTATTTTGTTTGGCTTTGAAGTTGGACGAATAAGGGAGAAAACCTGATGGGAGGATTACTTCTTTTTTTTTTTAACATAAGTATGTTGTGGTAATTTCACCAAATTAAAAAGACACCCTTCCCGGCGCAAGAGTCGCCCGAACTCCTTCCCTTAAGGACAAACATAAATGAAGCTTCATGAGTTACCAATCTACTTTTGTTATAAGTTTACAACATTTAATAATTATACTAATTTTAACTATCTCATCACATACACAGTTACACACATATATTTCAAGGTTGTTACTTGTGAACTTTGTAAAGATATAATATGTACGGTCCAGAAATTTTAGATCATCCTTTGATATAGTTTACCAAGTTTGAATATAGCAATAAGAAAATAATATTAATTATTTCCCATATTCTTTTCACTTTAATTTATTTTTAGATTTTAAATCCATTCTTCTTTTTCATTTTAAATTATTATTTACTTAATTTTAAGGATTCTAAAATTGTTGGGTCATTACATACTACTTCAGGAAAAGGGAAAAAAGTGATAATCCAAATCCTCAAAAGAATATATGGGACATCCTAATGGAACGAGAGCTATTGCGTGTTTTTTGCAGGATGGAATGCAGGATAGGCATGTCCCGTCCGATCCCATGAACACCTTAACGCTGAAGCCGGTGGAGACGACATGAAGATATTGCATCACACTTGATTTACAAAACAAAAGGAATTCACAATAACACGTGCTATTTACAAAACATGTGAGGACATTTACAATATGCAAATAAGGATATTTCCAAGAAGGTTTCCTGTCCTTTGTTTTATTTTATTTTATTTTTTGTCTCTTAATTCTCTATCAAGCTTTGAGAATCCATTAACACTCTAGAAAGAGGTTGTGCAGAACTTAATTATGAGATGTCCATTAACACTCTGGATATCATCACTATGGATAGAATTTACCAACATATCACAACATGGACCCAAAAAGAAAATATAGCCTGCATTTTGTTAGAGAGGTTGTACAAGGGTTTGTGTGTACGAGAGAAAGAGGGTGCTGGAGAACTTCAACATTGCTGAAAGAGCAGGAGGAGTAGTGGTTGTGTATGTTGCAGTAGCGAGCTTCATCCCAATACCAATTCTTATCTCTGACAGGCCTATTTGGTTTGCACTAACCAAGAAATTAAACAAAACTCTGAAAATAGAAGTAGGTACTGAGCATAACAAAGTAGACTAAGTGGAAGACACTATAACTCTAACCCTATATTTGGATGCAAAGAAAATTAAAGGGAAAAGAAAATTAGAGAAGAAAAGTTCCCAAAATAGTAAATTTCTTCACTATTTATGGAATTTTTCAAATCTAGTCTTTCCAATCAAACGTAGCATAAAAGTGAAAGCAGCATAACACATAATTTCAGTCTAAGTTTTGGATTCCTGTCAAACAGCAGGAATTTTCATCAGTAAAAGCACAGAAGGTAAATAATGAACACAAAACTCAAACTCAAACTCAAACACAAGTATGGAGATCGATGGAATTAAGACCTATCACAAATAGCTGCAAAAGGAGAAATCACAAGAAATACAAGGGTATGCCAATATAGTACTAGAACATGCTGGCTCAATCCTTGTACAAGAGCAAATTTGGCTATAATGGACATGACTGCATATCCAAATTGTAACAAAATTGAGACCAAATAAGGCCATGCAAGTATATATATTATTATTCTGTACAAGGCCCTAAAAACTGCATAGAAATCCATACAAGTATAGTGCAAATCCCAGCTGAAGGAAATCACCAAACATGGACAAGTGAATTTCAGATCCCAAAACCTTCACAGCCAACAAAACGACGGGAAGAAAAAAAGACAAAAATGGCTTTGTTCTAAATGTGGAGACAAGTTTGTTCCTCGGCATAAATGTAAGACTTTTTTTAAGCTAATGGAGATAAAATGATAAAGGCAGTTTAGCTAAACTCTCATTACATGCTATCCTTGAGAGTCACTCTACTACAACTATGAAGGTTCAGGGAACATTATTCTCCAAGCAGATCCTCATACTGATTGATAGTGGCTTAACCCACAATTCTGTTTCTCAAAATTGTGGTTGAGTTATAGATTCCTTCCCAATCGATTTCTTCTTTTGGTGCTTGAGTGGGTGATGGCAAAACTGTTCCATGCAATTTGCAAACAACTAGAAGTCCAAGTGAAAGGTTTGACTATTAGGCATGATTTTTCCCTTTTCACTACTGGTAGGGCTGATTTGGTTTTGGGAATTAAATGGCTAGCTTCCCTCATCGCAGTAGAAGAAAACTGGCAAGAACCGTATACGATATTTTGGGTCTTGAACAATTTTTCTTGTTCTGGAGGAGTATTTTTTGAACACTTACAGAAACTCCTTCAATCCTATCCTGTGGAGTTTAATGAACCTTCAAGGCTCACCACCCACGAGGTTCCATTGCCATGAAATTGTTGACCTCTGAATTTACCACCGTATATAAAGCCGATTTTGCTAATCAAGGTGTTAATGCCTTGTCAAGATGTCCCCATTCATTACATCTATTCTCCATTGCTATTCCTCATGCAATTGACTTGGATGATGTTCCTCAAAAATTGCTTCAAGATAAGTTAAACCGCTTCAATCATCACTTATTTGCAATCTGATCCTACGTCAGTCCCTAATGTAGGCTTATCTACTGAGAGGGATTAATTCAAGGATCGATTGGTGATCCAGGCTCCTTCTGATCTAAGTGACAAACTTATCACAGAAGCATATTGTTCCTCTATTGGGGGCCATGGTGGTCCCTTGAAGACCCTTAAACGCCTGCAACAACACTTGCTAAAAAACATGAAAGATATTAAATCTTTTGGTCAGCACTGTGCTATTTGCGATGATTGGTACATGGCTTCAAAAAATCATTTGTTTCAGATGGGATCCTAGTTTTCTTAGAAAGAACATCTTTCTAACTCAGTGGTACTCAGTTTAGGATGAGTTCTGCATATCATATGTTCAAACTGAAGTGGAAATCAATGTTTGGAAACCTATCGTCCCTGTTTCTCGCGGGATATTCATAAAAATTGAAGTCAGATGCTCCATTGGGCTAATTATATATCTTACAACAGTTACTTTATCACTGCCTTGGGTTGCAGCCCTTGCAAGATTGTCAACGAGGATATGGAATGCAGCCTTAGAATATATTAACTTTTTAATTTTAATCTGTTTGATAGATAAAGGGTACGTAAAAATATACATTCTCATAAAAAGTTCAATATATATTATTTTTTTCAAGCAAATTCTATATGTTACTACGTATACATATAAAGTTTGATAAATACAACTTGTCAAGTGTTTGTTTTATAGAGTTGTAAAATATATAGAAGATTATACTACATTATTTATGAATTGAAAATTACATGCACGTACAGCTTGCTTCAATCTCCATGCAAAATATCGTGGTAAAGAAAGAGAGGAGAGAAAAAAACTGAAGCAATTCGTGAGATGTTAAGTTTTACTCCATTCCTTTTTATTTAATCATAAAAGATAAAATAAAAAGAGATGAAAATGGAGGAAGAAAAGAGATTAATTCCTTTCCACTCTTTACCAAACAAGACATTAGTCCATCAATGATATATAGACGACTCTGAAGTCTAAAGGCAGTACGTAAAAATCAATTTAATGACATTGTATGGTTGCATGGAATTGGCAAAACATTTGAAAGATTCCCACATTTAGTGCTTAACTCAAACAAGTCAAATACGGATTCCTCGTTTCTCGTGCTCTTTTTATGGTTTGCCCACCAAGATTCGTTCATCCATTTTCATTGGTTTGTTTTTTTATTAAAAGGTTCATACATATCATGCACACACATGTGTGTGTGAGAGAGTGTATACTGTAATATCAGAGTAGAAAGGTTGTTGCTGAAACTGAAGTAGCTAGTGAGAAATAATCACACTGTGAAAATCATAGAGAAGAATACGTCACATGACCATAACCACTTCATCCTCCCTAATTTGATGGAAAAGAATATGCCGGAAAAAAAAAAAAAACTTACCATGAAAAAACCAAAAGGTTCTACATTAAATTAAAGTGATCCAATTGCCATTTAACATCTACAGTAGATTACATCAAACTAATCCTACTAATTACATTCCATCCTAAACAACTTTCAAGATAAGCCAAGTAAACCTTTTAACAGCTCAACTTTTAATATCCTAAATACCTCAAAAATAAAATCAACCTTATCTTATATTTAAGATCAGACGGAGTATTCTAAAGTCATAGGCAACAGCTTGTGTACTAAGGCATATACGA
>JBAGKO010000004.1:1219533-1231093 GCA_037177275.1 Acacia concinna | reverse complement strand
TGTCTGAGAGGCTGACTTAGCTAGTTCGCGAGGGGCGACGAGAAGCTAACCACCGCACGGGTGCTTGTACGAGACAGGTCCGTGACATCGTGCTAGCAAAAGGTGGTGGAGTGAGATTCTATATGGATTTATTTTTTTACCTGAAAAATTCCATCCAGAGTGTAAACCGTTTCGATGTATACAAAATACTACATAGATAAAACTTTTAATATGCCACGCTAAATAATAACTTCTTGCACGTTTCATGATATAACGTGTATTATCTAAAGCATCATATATAATTTTTATTATCTAATATCCCTAACTATAAAAATTCATAATTAACTAATTAAACTATTCCAGGTGATCTACTTCTATTAAGTGTAATTTTGAGAGTTCATAAGAAATAATTAATTTTGACTAATTTTTTTAACTTACAACTAAAAAAAGTTTATTATAGCTAGTATAATTAATAAGTACCGAATGGAGTATGTAATATCCCAGATTTTGAAAAATCAGTATATAATTTTATTTTTGGATATAAAAAAATCATGGAAAGGTTAGATTTTCTCAAAAAGTAGCACAAATAGTTTAAAATATATTTTTGAAATTAAAGGCCAAATTTCTTGAGATAATTCAAGAAAAATATTTAGAAGTTATCGTTTGGCTTAATATTCTATGAAAGTTTCCTTATGGATAAAAGAGGCTAAATAAGAAAAAAAGCTTTTATAATGTGATAAGAAAAAATTTCTAGATCTTATTTTAATTAATAAAGAAGGATTAAGTCAGAAATTAGGAAATATTGGAAGAACACAATATATAATTTTATCCGGTGCATATATTACACATTTCCTATTGACCTATTGCCTTTCCACACATAAGAGTGCAGGACATATGGAATAATGCATGCGTTTCAATATGTCATTTTGCAGCTGGCTATTCCCTTTCCTTTCCACGTGTTACAGCCATCTCTCTTCCACGCATAAGAGAGAGAGGATTCTGCCATTCCACTTCAATCGCTGCTGGAGATCCTTTAATCTCCATTCTTTCATTTCGCCGGAGAAGACAGAGAAACCAAGGGAGTCTTGATTCTGAGATTCTTCATTCTTTCATTTCTGTCGCTGAAGAATCAAAGGGAAACCGAGAGTGATCACCGGAAAAAGGATTCCAGGCACGGTGAGCTCCAAATCTCTCTTCCATCTTCAGATTTCTGTTCCATTCATTTGCATGTAGTGTTTATGAAACTTAGAACCAAATGCATGTAGCTTTGAAGTTGATTTCTGAATCGCATATGTTATTTCGGTTCTGGTTTGGAGTAACAGAAACAGAGCATGTGATGAGGTTGAGTTTTGGATCATGCATGTGTCATCCTTCGGCTCTGTAATGATTTTCAAAACAGGAACTATGAATATATATGGGAGAGTGTTTCGGTGTAGTGTATCAATGTAAAAATGGGTGCAGTATTGAAGCTCGTATTTTCGGTTCAGAGGGGTTGTATGTTTCAAGTGAAGTTTTGGTAGGGTAAATGAAGCACATTGTCTCTGAAATTTTCCAGAAAGATAAAGGACATATTAAGCTTTAAAACAAATTTTAGATCATGTAATTTGAATTTGTAGATTAAGAGATGATTTTATGAAATTAAGGTTGAGTTCTGGAAGGATGAAAAATAAGTATTTCAAAACAGGAGCAAATGGCCTTAGTTATCTATGAAATTTTGTGAGGAATTAGTAGATACGTAGAGCTTTAAAATAAACTTGGAATTAGTTCATTTGGAGTTCTGTAGACTGAGATATGTATTTTTCAAATTGGCATAAAACTGTCGGATGAATTCTGACTCGTGAATTTCATGAGATAATTTAACAGGGCAAATCATTTTCGTTTTTTATGAAATTTGGTGAGCTATTAGTAGACATCCTAAGCTTTAAAATGAGTCTAAAATGTACAAAATGGATGTCTAAAAAAATAGTTATAATTTTTAGAAGTTAGGACTTTCAAACAAAAAAAAATCTGAGAGTCAGTATGAAAGGTCAGACTTAAAGCCCATTTTCGTAATTTACATGTATAATATGATTCTTTAAATTATTTTTTCTATAAAAGAGACTTAATAATGGTTACATAGAATTTAAAATCATTTTAATTAGAATTTCATAAAGGAAGTTGTGAATGAGTACATTAATTTTGCTTCTTCCGTTATTTATGCCTTTGTTTTTTGAACTGAAATATATGCATATTTTTCAGAACAAGTAAATAAGAAATTATATATATATATGCGTACTTGACCAACCTTTAAATAATTGTTCCATTGAAGAAACCCATTAATCCCATCATATTTCCTTGAACGCCCCGGGATTGTGACTGAAGCATGTGCTGCTGTTTATTAGTGGAGGTCGTTTCCAATCGCTTTAACACATTATTGGCCAAAATAAAATAGCATGGTTTAACACATGTGACATGACCCACCAGCTAGCACTAATTCCAATTATTGCATTCCAGCCAGCACTAATTCCAATTATTGCATTACTATTACTCCCTCAGAATATAAAAAGACGAGCACTACCCTTTTTTAACAAAATATAAAAAACATCTAAACAACTTCTTACACTTTAATTCTTTTATATTTTTTAATTTTATCTTTATTCAATCCCAATGTATCAATAATTGTATTGACTATAAAAATTATTATTCTCAATAAGAGAAAAGAGGGTAGAAGGAAAGAGAGTAATGGACTTTAATAAGGGTATTCTCTCTGTTATTTCATACTACCTCTGTTCCTAAATATAAGACCAATTTTTGTGACACAAAAATAAGTCTTATATTTAGGAACGTAGGTACACAAAAATGAGTCTTATATTTAGGAACAGAAGTAGTATCTCCTTATTAATAAGGATATTTTAATAAAAATGAATAACAATTTTGACATATTTATTGTTCTTAACCGTCAAACCAAAAGATTTAGTTAAACGTATTTTATATTTTAAGAAAGAGGGAGTATTAACTAGTTTATCCACATGTTAGAGATTATCTCCCTGCTTTCTATCGTCGGCTCTCCAACTATCTCACTCAAATTTAGAGTGGTGATTCATTTATTAAATTTATTACAAAATAGAAAAATTTGTAGTAGCTCCCTAAATTAAGAACTTACACCTTGAAAAACAAAAATAAAAAATTGTACTAATCAAATGTTAACTAGGGACAATCTTAAAAATTGAAATTAATACCCTACTTTAATTAGTGAACTTCAATCGTTGATGCTTCGCTACTTAATTTTACAGGGTCTCTCTCAGTGAATTGCCTATGTTTGTTGGGATTGAATTATATATTTTACTAGTCGATGTAGCTAGTGTATTAATCAAGAATAAAGCCTCATCTTGTCCCGCGTGGCTAAGATATTTTTCCACCTCCGTATTTAATATTTATCATGCAACTGTTGAATAGATATATATAGCCGTTCCAAAAAATAAAAGAAGTGTGTGTGTGTGTATATTGAATTGAACAATCCAAATCTCATAATAGCTTGACTGGTTAAATACATCAATATAGCGTGTGGGATTCACATCTTAAATATATGCACGTTGCATATGTGTGGTTGATTAGAGGAGGATAGCAAGAAAAAAAAAACTAAATCCTATATCATATATAAAACACAATTAACTTGTTTGGAGAAGAAAGAAGTAGTTACATTACTTTAAAATATTTATTTATTTATTTTGTTGAAACCAATTTGTCTAATTTGTAAACACATAGAATCTATGATACAAAACATATAATATGATTAATTAATTTATTTAACTTCTTTAATCTAAAAAAAATCAACTATATTTTATATTTACGCTCAAGAGAAAACATATTAATTAATTATAACCAACTTAAGTTTATGCTAATCATCCTGCATTTAAAAGTGATGAAATAATCTCACATGGGGATTTGAGAGAGACTCCACTCTTGAGAGAGACCCATGTTTCCCTCTTTCTTTACATTGTTAGGGATTAATATTCCTTCAAACTGGCTAAACCTCCGGGCCAAGACCCCTATTTAATTTATAGACACAAGGGTCATCACCAACTAGTTAATACTATTTACTACTTTAACAAAGTGTTCATATTCCGTCAAGGAACACAATAAAGTTGAAGAGCTAAAGAGGCTCAATGATTGTGCCTTGTGGCACTTTAATTTTCTCATTTTTTTCACATATAAAGAAACAAAATCACCAATAAGATCCAGTTGGAACGAACGAAAGGAGCTGGTCTCTAATTAACAATGTAACAAACTAAAATTTGAACTCAGTTGAGAAAAATATTCATATTTAATGCCTTATTATTCTTTGAATATAATTGTTTCTCAAAGAAGATGCTTGTCCGTAAAGGAAAGAGAAGAAGAAACTGTAGGGAATCAGTTTAACTAATTAATTTTACCCCATCAATTTAACTGATTAATTATTACAATGTGCAGTACAAAAGAAGACTAGAATACTAGAATATAATAAATTTACTTTGTTTTATGATTTATGCTGTCTTGTAGTGACATGGAAATCCAAAGCTAGCCAAAAAACAAGAAGCTGTCCTGTCAAGGTATATTTTATTAAATTATAGCCTTTTCGTTGTAATTAAACAAGTTCTCATCATTCTCTCTGGGTTACAGAAACAAAGGTGTTTAGTTGGCCTCTCTGTCCCGGCGAAATTTCTCTGCAAATATGTCCGGCGAATCTGTGTGGTCCTCCGGCTTATGTGGATGCTTCTCCGATTGCGGGACTTGTAACTTCGATATATTCATCTTCTTCATTTAAGTCATATACTATATGCCTATACATAGATATTTCGCGTCGCCAACTTTTTTATAATCATTTGATTTTGAGGTATAGATCGATGACGATTCTTTGTTGTTGTTATTTGTTATGCGTAGGTTGCCTCACGATCTGGTGTCCATGTGTCACTTTTGGAAGGATTGCAGAGATTGTAGATAGAGGAACAACCAGTAAGTCTTTACTCTCTCTCTCTTTTATTGATGTACTGTCCCTTTTCTTTTTAGTTTAGGGATTTTCTTTCTTGTCTAAAGTGGTGCTCAACTGCCCATGGCTTCCATGTGATCTACGTCGAACAAGCACAATTTTTAATTGTCCAAATTTTAAAATTTTTTAATAAAAAAATATTTATGAAAAATTGACAATTAAAATTATTTTAATTAAGATTATATATACAATAAAATAATGTTTTTTAAAATAGTAAAAGAGGCAATACTAGGTTCCAATTCAGTACTCATCACAATAATGATGAGCAACTGTTTTTTCTCAACTGTGCTGAGACGTAGACTATTTAGATTTAAAATTTTTAATTTATGATTTTTTAAATGATAAATTTATTTTTATGGGAAGTGATAATTATGAGATTATATTTATTTTTAATTCTGCATATAATAAAATAAAAATTTATTTTAAATAAAATTATTAAATTAAATTAAATCTGGACGGTCCAAGTTTAATCTGACGGTATAAATGAATGATGAGCACAATTTTGCTCATATTAATGATGAGCTCCCCAATATTTAACAGCCGCCACAAACCTTCTCTCGTCAAAGTGTAATTAAATTCCACTCTCCAATGAGGCTTAATGAATAAACACATGAGGGAGAGTGATATCTCCATTGAATTCCCTTTTCATTTCCTCTCTATTTATCTTTCCCAACATTATATCAATTTTCTATGGTTGGAATTTAACATTGAATGTCTAGAGATGAATGGGACGGAAGAGTATAATTTTCTGATCCTCTTTCTTATTATCTTCTCATTATCACATCTCTATCTTTAGATGATGAAATGGATGGCCTAAATTTAATATTTTATAAAATTATTATTATTATTATTATATTTTATAAATTGAAATTTATCATTTTTATTATATTGCAATTATAAATTGTATAGATTGAATTGTAGGAGTTTAACTTATTTATATATATTTATAGTAATAATTTTATAAAAGATTAAATCTGAACAATTTATTTTTATAATTTAATAGTAGATATGAGATGAAGAGAAGATAATGAGAAAGTGGATAATGAGAAAAACCCATCCTAGAGGAATGATATAGTAAACTTGAATTGCTCTTTTTTTTTAAAAAAAATGTTGCTTATATAGAGGGTCAAGCTCACAAGAGAGAGAGTTTTTTTATAAATAAGACAGGAGGGACTATTCATTTGGAGGGTTAATTGTTGACGTATGTGTTAACTACGTACAGTGATCAGAGTGTAGCTTAGTGATAACAACAAGCTCATATAACCCACACGCCTTTCACATAAGGACTTAGACTCTTTATATAGATAATTTAGTTCATCAACCAACAATTACAAGAACTTAACCAACCAATCATCACCTAAATATCTCAGACAATATGTGTGCGCGTGTGTGGTGGTAGGTTGTTGTCTACAAGGAACACTATTCTGCTTACTGGGAGGTATTACCCAATTGGTGTCATGCTACGCCTGTATTTACCGAACGAAGATGAGACATCTTTATCATATAGAAGGCAGCGATTGTGGTGATTGTATGGCCAGTTGCTGCTGCCCCCACATATCCCTTTGTCAAGAGTATCGTGAGCTCAAAGCTCGTGGATTCAACATGTCTATTGGTAAATTCTGTTATCTAAAACTTCATTATTTAAATTCTGTGTTTGTGGCTTGTTTCTAATAAATACTCCTCCTGAGTACTTTCTTTAATATGAGAAATATTTGAAGAGTTCGTTTTAGTTTTATTTTTATATTTGTCAATATTTTTATAATTTTTTTTGTTTATGCTCATTCAACAATAATGAAGGAGGGGGAAGAAATGAAGAAAATAATGGAAATGATTAATCTGGTTTAAAAACTACACATCATGTTAACTAATTCAACTAACTTCCTTAATCTAATCAAATTAGATAAGTATGTCTTATATTAAGAATCACAGTAATATATTTGTGGTTGGATATGTATAAACAGGATGGCATGGAAATGTGGAAATGCAGACTGCAGGTGTGAAGACGGTTGCTCCGGTGGTTGAAGGTGGCATGAGCCGTTAGCAGTAGCCGGTGGTAGTCATTATTATCATCGCTCTCTGTGGACAACAAGTCAATAATTTATCTGATCGTTCATATAAGGTCTCTGTTGGTGAATGAACTAAAAATGATAAGGCCTCTGTCTTGCTACATTTAACCGTCGTACTTCATCTTTAATTTCTTGTCTGTGATACCAACAATATATATATTATTGTACATGTTTGCTTAAATTGTATGTTTGGTCTTGATTTTTTTTGCCGACATGTTTTGTTTTGATTGACTATTGTACTCTTAGGCTGGATGTGCTTTC
Source organism: Acacia concinna (assembly GCA_037177275.1). Classification (NCBI taxonomy): domain Eukaryota; kingdom Viridiplantae; phylum Streptophyta; class Magnoliopsida; order Fabales; family Fabaceae; genus Acacia; species Acacia concinna. The sequence goes on along the minus strand of JBAGKO010000004.1, from coordinate 1,223,782 downwards.
AACAATATTTATGATTGTCCATGGTATTTATGATAATTGATGTGAAGTTTAGTGCTTGTTTAGAATAACTTATTTGAGGGTAATAAGATCTTATTTGCGGAGTACGAAGAAAGTATGTAAGATAAGTCTTTCTCGTAGTTTATGCATAAGCTCTTATTTAACCAAAATAAGTCAAAACAAGGGATAGTAGACTTAAACTAGAGTGTTTTTATTTGCCCCAAAAAAAAGACTAGAGTGTTTTTAACTTGGGCCATTATGGGCTCCAAAAACGCCTAGACTCAAACCCATGGATTTTCACCCTTCCCCCTTGAAATTGGCTCACAACAGTGAAATATGATGGGGCTACTTGATGTTTCCGTTGTATCCTGAACAAAGTCTTGACTTATGCACCCAAAACAATAAATTTATCAGATAAATTCTTGACTCGATATCGTGTCGAGCAGTTTTTTTTTTTTTTGTGCCTATATATCTCTACTCACAAAAAAAAGGCTACTGCTTTCAAAAGAGATTTAGGATCAGAAACAACACTTCCTTTATCTTTGTAATGTTACACGTATGATGTGTGAATGGTTAACTATTACATATATAGACATTTTTTGTATGTCTAAAAATGGATACTATATATGCATATGTATATATATCAACTCCTCGACTAGATTTTATATCAAGGATTGAAGAGCTTAAAAAATAAATTGAATTCAAAAATGAAAAATTTATAACCTATTTAATCAGTTTCTTTTACATCAATATAATAACCTAATCTTTTGGTCCTATATATAAGATAGGGCAAATGGTCAAATTTGCTATGAAAGTATGCTTAGAAAGGCGAATTTGCTATGGAAGTTTCATAAGGGGTGATTTGCCCCAGAAGTTTCAAAAGTGAGGCAAATTTGCTCCTATTGTTAGTTGATCGTTAATTGATCAAATAAATTGAGCTGACAGTCCACATGTCATCTACTTTATTTTTGTTAAGATGAAAATTTGTCCCCAACTTTTTAAAATCCATTACTTGTGACCGTTAATTGACCAAATATGGTGAATTGCAGTCCACATGTCGTCCAGTTTATTTTTGTTAGGTGGAAATTTGTCTAAGAATTTCATCTGTTATCTAACTCATCTTTTTTAAAACTTAGATTTAAAAGTTCTAGGACAAATTTTTATCTTAACAAAAATACAGTGGATGACCTATGGACTGCCAGCTCAACATATTTAGTCAACTAACTGCAGGTGCAAATTCGCACCACTTCTAAAACTTCCCAGAAAAATTTACCCCACATCTAAAACTTCCCGAACAAATTCGCCCCTTATAAAACTTCCATAGTAAATTCGCCTTTCTAGGCATAGTTCCATGGCAAATTTGCTTCTTTAAGGTAAGGAGAAAAGTTTTTTTTTTTTTGGTCCTCTTTATAAGGCATCTCATCAAAATTTTGATGTGAATGTACAATTTTACCCTCCATTTATACAATTTTGTATTAAATACATTAAATAGGGATGGATTTGAAAATTTGTTATATTTCATACCAAAGTTAATGAGATTTAAAGCTTTACTTGATTTGTATGAAAAATTTGTTATAATTTGTCATATTATAGTTTTATCCCTTTCGATCGGTTTAGCATTGAATTGACTGCTTCTTCTCTAATTCCAAGTCCAAGAATCAGATTTGATAAATATAATATGAATATCCAAACACATACACGTCACATGTGCTCATTTAATTTATTTTGAGAATGGATATTTGAAAGTGCGTTATAGGAGAAAACCATCGCTGACCCATTCAGTAAAATCCTTGTTCATTTGTATTCTAAAGCAGTAAAAGAGGGCACTCAAATCTATCCCCTAGTGATAAAAAGAACTTCGATGGTGGACATACACTAATAAGTTATAATATTTTCTATATGGGTAACATTACTTGACGCAAATGAATAAATTGAATTTTGTTAAGTTCAATCAAATTAAAGATAGCATTTTTGTTCCTTTTTCTTCCTTTGTAAAAAGGGTTACTGTGTTATTAAGCAAGTTATTGAAAATCATACAACCATTAGTGGCCAGTGGTCTAACCATCCAGTCAATCGAGGTAAAGCCAACCGTATTTAAAATAATACTCCCTTCGCTTCTAATTATAAAGTCTAGTTGACTTTTTTTTTTGATAATCTTAAGAAAGCTAATTACATTTCTTAATCATATCATATATTGTATTTTATTATATTATATATTAGTTCATAAGTCAAACAACATATATATTTTAAAAAAAATGATAAATTTTAATGTCTTAAGATAATGTAATTAGCTGTCTTAGAATTCTCCAAAAAAGATTAACTCGACCTTGTAATTAAGATAGGAGGGAGTATAATGTAATTAAAAACAACATAAAAATTTTCATATATAAGCCTGAAAAAGTAATATTTAAACAAAAATGCATCAATTTATCAGTGAATGGAATATTTATGTATACCAAAAATAATCCAATAAAACATAGTTTACTGAAAGACAAAGCTAATAGATCTACATTTTCTCTGTATTTTTTCTTTTTTAACTCACAAAGATAATAGTTTTAAGTTCGACACTGGAAGAAAAAAAAAAGTAAATACTTCCTTCAATGTAACGTTACATGAATGGTTAATTCTGACGTAGGATTTTTTGTTTAAACATGGATATTATATATATATATATATATATAGAGAGAGAGAGAGAGAGAGTAAAAAATTTGGATTCATAGTAAAAGAATGTGAAGGTTAAAGTTTGACCAATGGTAACGGCGTATACAATAAAATAGAGATTTTGGAAGATATATAAAAATCGAACAAAAGTTAAATTTGAAAATAATGCAAACTGTTATATATGGTGTCTCCTTTCGATAATATATATATATATATATATAGGCTATCTCCTTGTGAAGAAAATTTAAATTTTATCTCAAATGTGAGAATACTATTTTTATTTTTATATTTCTTAAAGATACAAAACTATATAAGGACTAACAATGATATTCAACTAAAAAAAATTAAAATATACTTATTTGTATATAAAATTGGCCCGTCAATATTTGGAAAATCTGCATCTCTATGCTGAAAGTTTCAAACTATAGCAAATCAAAAAATGTAAATTCAAACTTTCAGAATCACATCAATTTGATTAAAAAGTTGTCCAAATAAGTGCGCATTATTTGGGAAAAGATTTAAAAATAGTCAAGGAAACATGAATAACTGACCTTTTAACTCATTATGACCATCAAAACACCTAATATAAATAGGCATAAATAGGCATCCTCAAGTAGTGTTTAGCACCATATTCTCACTACTCTCTACAACACATTGATTTCATTCATAGAGAGTACCAAAATATGAATATGGGTGAGACGTGTAAGCTGATTATGTTGGTTCTTGTCTTGGCTTTAGGCTTCATATCACTAGCCAAGCCCTTTACAAGTTCTTCATATCAAGCTTCAAGCAGTTCCTTGGAGAGGTTCGATGTAAGTAATACCATGGACTTAGGGCCAAGCCCTCCAGGCCAAGGGAATCTGGTACCTCCTTCAAGCCGTCCCTCAAGTAAAGGGCTTAATAGACGTCCAAGCCTAATTGGTATCATGGATTCAGGGCCAAGCCCTCTAGGCCAAAGGCATGGGATACCTCCTCCAAGCCTCCCCCAAGTAAAGGGCTTAATAAAGGTTCCAGCCTCAGTTGTATCATGGAATCAGGGCCAAGTCCTCTAGGCCACGGGAATGAGACACCTGATCCAGGACCTCCCTCACATAAATGGTTTAATACAGGTCCCAGACTCAATGGTATCATGAAGTTAGGGCCAAGCTCTCTAGGCCAAGGGCATAAGGTACCTCCTCCAGGCCCTCCCCCAAGTAAAGGGCTTAATAAAGGTCCCAGCCATTAGTGGTATCATGGAATCAGGGCCAAGTCCTCCAAGCCAAGGGAATGAGATACATCATCTAGGACCTCCCCCACATTTAATACAGGTCCCAGCCTCAATGGTATCATGAAGTCAGGGCCAAGCTCTCTAGGTCAAGGGCATGGGGTACCTCCTCTAGGCCCTCCCCCAAGTAAAGGGCTTAATAAAGGTTCCAGTCTCGGTGGTATCATGGAATCAGGGCCTAGTCATCCAGGCCAAGATACCAATGGGTAACTTGACCAAGTCTTGAGCAATTCATAACATTAAGTGGTGAGATTGTGAGCTAGATGATTTAATTGTGATTTATGATAGGAGATTTTATTTTAATATGCTAATTGATATATATGTATT